>MDKI01115038.1:0-22334 GCA_005239505.1 Nicotiana paniculata
ACCTGGAGTCAACTGTCATGAGCATCTAAGACTGAAAATATAATGTACAACATAGTGACTTGCGACAACAAAAGTCTGGGGTACAAAAGACCCAAAGAAACTATGATCTGAGGGAAGGAAATGAGGTGAGCTGGGGACGCTGAGCAGCTACCTCAAACCTCGAACAACTCCAAGCTCGTCTGGAAATAAACTAGTGAGATGGTCTGGTACCTGGATCTGCACACAGGTGCAGTGACTAATGTGAGTACGCCAAGTCAGTAAGTAATCAATGTAACTACAAATTTTAGTGTAGTGACGAGCATTTAAATCATGTAAATCCATATAATAAATAACAGTGGAAATGAATAAATCAAGTCAGGAATTCTACAATTCCGAATATTTCATAAAACTCCGGTTTCCATTTAAAAATCTCATATAAAACATTTATCCAACATTTATTATCAGAGCTTAGTGTAAAGAAGAGTGTAAACAGCATTTTTCATAAAATATAAGCCCCTCGGGCACAGTATCACTCACAAATGAGCCTCTCCGACAAGCCTCTCAGTCACTCGTGACTACACTATCAGTATCTCATGCTCTCACTTAACACTCGTACTCAGCACGTACCATGAACACAAACAAATGCTGCGGCGGGCAGACCGCTCCACTACTATATATATATATATATATATATATATATATATATATATATATATATATATATATATATATATATATATATATATATATATATATACTGCTGCAACGTGCATCCTGATCCATATGAAACATACGCTGCGGCGTGCACCCCGATCCATATAATAGTCGACTGCGCTCACAGGGGGTGTACGGTCTCCCAGAGGGGCTCCTTCAGCCCAAGCGTTATATATGTTGCGGCGTACAACCTGATCCAATATGTATATTGTTTCGGTGTGCAGCCCGATCCTTATATAACATATATTGTTGCGGCGTGCAGCCCGATCCATATATATATAATCTATATTGTTGCGGCATGCAGCCCGACCCATATGTAATATATAACATATTTATTGCTGCGGCCTGTAGCCCGATCCATAGCTATACTCACATACTCGGGTATCGGCCTGACTCAGTCACCCTCATAAGACACTTGGGCAGTTATCTCAAGTTACCGGACTCTGCCCAAAATATTCAAGGTTTTCAAACAGTGTGATAACAGTGAAAATAACAACAAGTAGGAAACATGACTGAGTTCACAATTGTTCTAATATGATAGTGGTAGAATAGTGTAAAAGTGCCCCCTGAGGGTCTAAACAAGTCGGCACAAGGCCCCAAACATGGAAAATAACCCTGAGGGTCTAAGCAGATCGGCACAAGGCCTCAAACATGGCTCACAACCCATAAACAAGTATAGACTTCTAAAAGACAGGATGTCGTAAGGATTCTAATAGAATACGTGGCTTATTAGTCTCTACGGGACAAACCAAGTCACAATCCCTATCGATTCACACCCCACGCTCGTCACCTAGCATGCGCGTCACCTCAGTTATCAACACAATATCAAATAACGGGGGGTCATACTGTCACGACCCATTTTCGGAGTCGTGATGGCGCCTGTCATGGAACCAGGCAAACCACCCATTTATTCTAACTAAATTACAATTACCAACATAATATCCTTTTTAACAAGTCTGAAATCAATAATAATAATAAGTCACATTTTTGGGAAACCCGTTTATGAAATTCAAAACCCAAATCCTACTAACCCCGTATCTAGTTTCACACAATCATGAGCTTCTAGTACTTAATACAACCAAAAAAACAAAGAATGACCAATATAGTCTGAAAAAAATAAATACGGCAGGTAGAAAAGGAAGAGAAGACGAGATCATGGTTGTCAGTTGCTACCTCGTCAATTCTGATGAAACTGCTGCTACTCACTAACCAGAGCTGAATCCCGCTGTACCTGGATCTGCACACAAGGTGTAGGGGGTACCGTGAGTACACCAACTCAGTAGTAAAGAAACCAAACTACAGGCTGAGAGGTAGTGACGGACTTAACCTCCGATAATTCAAATAACAGTATATAATTTGGACATGACATTAATATATCAGGAAATAAACACGATGCATCAATATATGTCTGTAACTCTGCATACTAGCATGAATTCATATAGAATCAAGACTGATGTGTACACATTAATCAAGCTCTCATAAGGTTGTCCACTCAGTACTAGAATATGGCCTCCCGACCCAGGTAAGTCCATCTCGGATATTACATAAACACAAGTGACACAGTCACCAAGTACTAAGGAAAAAGGCCGATCCATCCCCCACGGAGAAGATCCATCTTCGGAACATAATAACCACGGAGAAAATCCATCTCCGAAACATAATGCTCGGACAAATCCATGTCCAGGGAAATCCATACCTCAATATTCTTGCGCTTACTGGGGTTCTAAAGACTCCGGAGGGTCTCCTTTCAGCCCAAGCGCTATATCAAGCCAACAAAGTCATGATTCCAGGATCGCTGCGGTGTGCAGTCCGACCTCATAACTGTCTCAAAACCAGGCTCCAAGCCTCACTCAGTCAGTACCTTCCAGTCTCACTTACAATGCTATGACATATGAAAATCAACTCAAACCAATGATAATATAGAATAAACTAGCAACTTACGAGACTGAGGCCGGAAACATATATTATAACAGGACTGGGCACATGAAAGCAAAAATCACAGATAGAGACAGCAATAATCGACCATTCCGGTCTAAACACATCGGGCTGAAGCCTTAACATTTATAATTAGCATGATTTCTATTTAGTTCAAGGTAAATACCACCTTCACAGTACAAATATCAACATGAGATAACCATTAGACAGTGCCATGGGGCGAGCCAGGCTACAAATATTCGGTAAACGCCCACATGCCCGTCACTTGGCAAGTGCGTCACCTTAATTAATATCAAATATCAAATTGTTTGGGGTTTCGAACCCTCAATTCCATTGGAAGCGTTACTTATCTCAAAATCGGATAATACACTACTCCGCAGTGCCCTTGCCTCTAAATTCAGCCTCTGAGTGCCCAAATCTACCAACTATCATATGTATATCATTATAATATGCTAAGGAACTAATCCCAATTGAAATATATCAAATTACTCAAAAATCCCGAAATTGGTCAAACCCGACCCCGGGCCCACATCTTGAAACTCAAAAAATTTTATACCAAACTATTTTTCATCATCTCACGAGTTCGTACATATAAAGAACACTAAACTCGGAGTCCAAATGACCCCTCAAATCCCTATTTTAAAGACTCTTAATCCCAAGCCCTAATTACCCAATTTACATTGATTTTTCCCTAATTTCCACCATAAATCCGACCTTTAATCACATATAAACGAGTTTAGAGTCCAAAAACCGTACCTCGGTGAAGAACTATCGAATCCCCTCTTCAAAACCCTTCCAAAAGCTTCAAACCCGGATGAAATATTGAGGAAAATGGCTAAAATTCGCGAAGGCACATTTTTATACTTTCTGTCCAGAGGGTCTGCACCTGCGACCACTTACTCGTACCTGCGGAACTGCACCTGCGGATCCCAGGTGCGCACCTGCGGAAAATTCCAAGGACTCTAACTTCCGCACCTGCGATTGACCTCCCTCACTTGCGGCCTCGCAGGTGCGGAAATTACCTCGCACCTGCGGAAATCCCCTCACTTAGCCAAAACTTCCGCACCTGCGGTGCCACGTCTGCTCCTGCAGAATCGCACATGCGGCTCCCCATCCGCAAGTGCGAAAACACCAGCAACAGAACATCAGCAGTGACAAAATCATTCCAAACTCCCTATTACAATCTGAAACCATCCCGAGCCCCTCGGGAGCCCAACCAAACATACCATCACATCATATATGATCATTCAAACTTTGTCGAGGCTCCGAAACATCAAACATAACATTAAAACCTCAAAACACATCGAATTCAAGCCTATGAACTTTGAAAATTTTAAAATCCTCCAACGATGCCGAAGCTATTCAAAACAACTCCGATTGACCTGAAATTTTGCGGACATATCCAAAATGACATTACAAACCTGTTCAAAAATCCAGAATTCCATTCCGACCCCGATAGCCCATTTTCCACTGCCAACCGGATATCACCAAAAACTAACTTTCGCCAATTCAAGCCTAATTCTACACCGGACATTACAAAAATATTCCGAACACATTCCTAAGTCCCAAATCACCTACCGAAGCTATCCGAGCCATAAAATCCTTATTCTGAGGTCATTTCCCAATAAGTCAACTCTCAGTTGACTTTTCCCAATATAAGGCTATCTCTAAAGGCTACATGACTAAACTCTCACTACAATCCTTCAACTTCAAGCCTATCGACCCTAACACATCAATAACGGAATAACCAACCTATGATGAGTCTATAACAACAATTATAATGCAGGTTCTACGTAACGACGGACCGGGTCGTTACACATACCCTCAGGTTTAGAGTTACAATCGTTACTTACCTCAAAACATCCCAAAAGCTACTCCACGATGAGCTTGCCCCTCAAATTGGATCCCAAATAATCTAAATCTAACCAAAACCGGACTAACATCATCAATATACGTTAACAGAACAAAACTCATTCGAATGATACAAATTTTAACACAATTCTCGAAATTTGGCCAAACCTGAGCCCCGGGCCGACGTCTCGGAATTCGATAAAATTTACATCACTAGAATCCTTGTTCTCCCACGATTCTATACATACCAAAAACACTAAAATCGGACCACAATTGCCCACTCAAGTCCTCAAAAGAAAATTCCAATCCCATGCACTTAACCTCCCCAAATTTAGGTTTAATTTCAACAATTTTCTGGTTTAATTACTTAGAAAACGATATAGAAATGAGTTATGAAGTTGAAAACCTTAACTCCAAGTGATCCCCTTTGATTTCTTCTTCAAACCTTCTCAAATAGCTCTAAACCCGCTTATCAATGGAGGAAAGTGGTAAAAATTTCGCAATAATGGGATTTAAAACATTCTGCCCAGCACTTATACTCCTTTCAGTGCGATCGCGACTCTAGCCACGCGATCGCGATGCAAACCCCTAGAAAACTCTATGAAATCGCATACCAACACACACGATCACATAGAACAAATGACCATCCCACACACGCGCCTCAGTACCTCTACGCGATCGCACCACAGTCCACGCGATCGCACCACAGTCCACGCGATCGCACTGCTTCAGCTGCTCAACCTATGCGATCGCAATCCTAACCACGCGATCAAATAGAAAAAAATGCCTGACCCAATATTTTACTCTACGCGATCGCGGATGAATCCTTGCGTTCGCAGTGAAGAAATCACTGCTGCTAAAACACCATAAAACATCAGACTTCTTAAGGCCAAAAAGTGCACGTTTGAGCATCCGAAATACACCCGAGGCCCCCGGGACCTCAACCAATCCTACCAACACACCCCATAACATCATTCCAACTTAGTCGAGCCTTAGAAACACCAAAAACAACATGAAAACACAAAAATTACATCAAATTCAAGCGTATGAACTTTGAAACTTCCAAATTTCGCCAACGATGCCGAAACCAACCAAAACACATCTGATTGACCTAAAATTTTTCACACATATCCAAAATGACATTATGAACCTTCTTCAACTTCCGGAATCCCATTCCAACCCCGATAACCTATTTTCCACTGTTGACCGGAAATCACCAAAAACAAACTTTCGCCAATTCAAGCCTTATTCTACACCGGATATCAAAACTTCATTCAAAACACACTCCTAAGTCCCAAATCACCTAACGAAGCTACCCGAGCCATAAATTCCGCATTCCGAGGTCATTTACCAATAAGCCAACTCCCAGTTGACCTTTTCAAATATTAAGCTAATTTAAGAGACTAGGTGTCTCAGTTCTCACCATGACCACTCTGAACCCAAACCAAACGACAACACACCATAAACAGTCTAAGCAATATATGATAAAGTAGAAATGGGGAAAATGAGGCTAATCTCACGGAACGACCGTCGGGTCATTACACAATGTATATTTCCATTGTCTTCCCGAGGTGTTCCTGGAACATCTTGGTCACCAACATCTAATATGTGGCTCCAGCATTTTTCAAGCCAAAAAGCATGACTTTGTAATAATAAGTCCCATGGTCCGTAATAAATGAAGTTTTTTATTCGTCTAAGGGGCCCATTTTTATTTGATTATAACCAGAATACGCATCTAAAAGGCTTAACAGCTCATGACCTGCGTTATAATCAATAAATTGATCTATATGCGGTAAAAGGAATGAATCCTTCGGGCATGCTTTATTTAAGTCAGTGTAATATGCATAAACTCTGCACTTACCTTTCTTTTTTGAAACTACCACATATTAGCTAACCAATTAGGATATTTTACCTCGCGTATTGAACAGATCTTTAAAAGTTTATGTACCTCGTCATCGATCACTTGATTTTTGAATGATCCTTGCTTTCTATTCTTTTGCTTGACATGTACGTATGATGGATCTTCATTTAATTTATGATTCATCACCTCCAGAGTTATACCTGTGATATCTGAATGGGACCATTCAAGACAATCTGCGTTAGCTTTCAAGTATTCAATTAACTTACCTCTCCTTTCTGGGCTTAGCCTTGCTCCAATATGAACTTTTTGATCTGGCCATTGTTTGAATAGTGGAATAGCTTCGAGCTCCTCAATCGTTTTTTTGATGTTTTCATTCTCCTCTGGCTCATGAATTACATCTGGTCTGGAATCCACGCCGATCTGTTTTAACACAAATTCTTTTGAAATTTGATCTACCGTATCTTCCTCGTTTGCACCCGTATCTTTCTGACTTAACTGCACCACTAAGTTGATATTCCTTGAAATTGATCTCCTCAAATCTGTTGAATTCCCCATTTTGAAGGGAATTTGATAACCTGATGTAACGTAGATGGCACAACATCCATATCAGGAATCCATGGCCTCGCAAGAATCACATTATAGACCATGTCCATGTCTATCACTTGAAATTCTTTTCTTTGATGACCCCTCACGTGAATGTACTTAGCTCAATATCACCCTTTATAATAACGTTTAAGCTATCAAACCTAGATAAGGAACGTGCTTTTGGAACTACGCGGTCGCCCATCAGTATTTCGTTCACCACTCGCAATAGAATGATATTCACGGAGCTACCTGGATCAATCAAAAGTCGTTTTACATTAGTATCATGTATAAGTAAAGATATTACTAGTGCATCGTTGTAGGGCATCATCAATCCGTCTATATCTGCATCATCAAATGTTATGTTATCGTCTTCTAAAGTTTGGGGAGTTCGCTTTCCGTGAGTTATTGTGAATTTTGACATTTTTGTTGAAACTGTATAAGTTACACCGTTGACTTCTTCTCCTCTGCTTACCACATTTATTGTTCTCTTTGGAGAAGGAGATTTTGGGGGCTCTTGTCTTTATTCATATAAGCTTGTTTTCCTTTCTCGCTGAACAATTCTGTCAAATAAGCCTGCTTCAACGAATGTTCCACCTTGCCTTGTAATAGTCTGTTGTCTGATGTTCTATGGTTGTGGTCGTTATGAAACTCTTACCAAAAATCTGGGTTTCTTTTATTTGGATTTGATCTCATTTCTTTAGGCCATCATATCTTATCCCCCATGCTCCTTAAAACAAAAACCAACTCGGAAGTACTGACGTTAAAATTATAATCTCCAATCCTTGCATTTTCGTTTGTATCCCTATTACATTCACCTCGATATTTTCTAAATCTCGATGATGAAGAACCTGAATCTCTATTGGTGAATCTATGATCAGCCCGCATGTTTTCGGATTTGGAATGAGCTTCTCTCCGCGAAGGTCCCATATAAGGCTCATACCTATTTTTACCGAACCTTTCCTCATATTCGGACTGTCTCTAACCTGTTTTTTCATCAACCCTTGATTGAGCTACGATATCTTCTTGGATCCGCAACTTGGTAATGTACCTATTATAGACATCATTCCATGTTGTGGTAGGAACTCTCGTAGGCTCTCTTTAAGCCTTCTCGTAGCTTCTAAATTTTTTTTATTTAAATTACTTGCAAAATTCCATGGCCACCTAATTGTCAGGCACTCTTGGTAGCAACATTCTTTCACGTTGGAATCTGTCGACAAATTGTCGAAGCAATTATGTATCTCCTTGCTTTAATTTAAATATATTCTCCACTCTTTTCAACTTCTTGAGCACCCGAGTGTGATTTTATAAATAGATATGCAAGCTCACAAAGGAGTCAATAGAATTTTCAGGTAAAAGAGAGTACCATGTTAACGCTCACTTCGTAAGTGTTTCCCCAAACTTTTTGACCAACACTTCTTGGGAATGGGTAATGGAGTTGCGCTTGGTTTCCTGCATTTAAATCATTGCCTTTTACTCCCGTGGTGAACGCAGTGACATGGTCACATGGATCAATTGTTCCATCATATTTTGGGATGTCAGGTATTTTAAACTTCTTGGGAATAGATAATGGAGTTGCGCTTGGTTTCCATGGTTGTTGCGAATATTTATCGATATCAACTCCTTTGATCATAGGTGGTACACCGTGTATTTTCTCAATACAGTTGTTTTGTTCTTTCACCTATTTCTGCAAGGTTAGTAATAAAGTTTGTAAATCAGAATTATTAGGTGTACCTGGTCTCCCATCACGTGACTCATTGGGAGTTCCCACGCTTCCCGAATTAGCTAATCCTGAACGTGGGATTTTCTACAGTAGAAGTATTATTTAGCGGAAGAGTGGGTCGCGCAGCTGATAGTCCCCTCACCAAATCTTGGAGAGCATCATTCACGTACTCAGTGATTAACGGCTTCACAACATCTTGCTTAACAGTTTGTTCATTTCCATGTTGTTCATTATTATGAGTAGTGGATCTTTCAGGTGATCCTTCTCGTGAAGTGTGTGGTGTTCCTTGAGGTGATGGAACTGGAGTTCCTCTCACCTGCTGGTTGTTGTCATTGACATTTTAGATGACTTAGTTGCGAGAGAGAAAATTTTGGAAAGTAAGAGAAGATTATCAGATTCCCGGCAACGGAACCAATTTGTTTAACCAAAGAATTAGATTCTCAGTCAAAGCCTATTTTTAGAAGTACTCGGGCTACTGATAACCAAGAAATTCTGTATTTCTCTCAATTGTAAAAAAGGAAATTAGAATAAGAAGTGGCAAAGTAATTGATAGAAAGTAAAGAAAGTAATTGTATTCCAATAATAATTAGAATGTGTCCTTACAAGTGAATTTTCCTTCCCTTATATAGGAATCTATAAGTACAACGTCTTTTCTCTTTTACGATTGAATCATTATGAGCATTAATGATGTTAATGAGACGTTGTAATTGGTAATCGTAACTGTCCATGAAGATTCTGTAACTTTTGTGACCTTTCACGCCCATTAATTGACGATTCGTGAACCTTTCCTTTTTACTCGCTTGATTAATTCCACAGGTGCCTCTTCATTTAACCATTTAAACCCGAGCATCCATATTCTCTCATCTCATGAATAATTTGCTCGTATCTGATACGACTCGTGTCTCTTATATGCATTATTCCAGCTGTCGCTTTCTCGATAGTCCACATGTTTTGCCACATCAGCCACATACTTAATTCCACGTGTAATATTTATTTTTATGAATACATTTTACGTGTGATTCTTAAATGGTGATCTACTCATACTCAATAGTCACTTCCTCCCTTTAGGGCTCAAGCATCAAATAAAATATTCAATATTTTTTTATTTTATGTGACATTATTTTTTTATTTTGTAACATAAAAATAACACCTAACCTATTCTTAAATAATTAGACTATCATAATGCAGATTAGTCAGGTCACATGAGAGGCATGTGCTTAGAATTAGGCCAATCAATTTCTTATAATCATAAAAGAAACTTGCAGGGTAAGGCTGTGTCTGATAGACCTTATGGTCTGACCCTTTCTCGGATCCCGTATATAGCAAAAGTTTCGTACACTGGACTGCCATTGTTTTATAAAAGAAACTTGTGAGAAACGTAGAATTTTAGTCAAATACGCCTAAGAGAAAGGAAATAATGTTTAGCTAAAATTCTATGCCCCTCACAAAAGTTCCTTTTGTGTTTATAAGAAAGTGATTGTCGAACTCCATGGATATTTGAACCCGATTAATCCGATTCATGACATTGACCACTAATATACTAGGTTAACTTAGTATATATAAAGGGAAAAAGGCAAAAAATCTAAAATTGAAATTAGTCCAATACTATAGGGAATACAGCCTGAAAAAAACAATACTTAACCAATACTACGTCAAAATTTCTCTTTTTCTTATAAAATATAAATCACGTACTTATTTATGAGTTTTACTAATCTATTAATATATGATTGTATAGGCTAACTTGTCTTCTTCTTCTTCTTCTTTTTTTTAAATGTCCTAAAGTATCATAAATAGAATCTCAATTACAGGACCAAACAAGAAATCACAGTTCCTTAAACAGTAATGTTTGACGCTCTTTGCGTGTCAAAGGGAAAAACGAGAAAATATATAACTTCTATTTTCTTTTTTATTTTGATTGAAGTTCAGTTAGCTGTCAATTAAAGCACTTATTTGGCATGATCTCTGTTTTCCCTAAAATTTGTGTAACAAATAAATTTGTATTGTGGTTTTAAAAATACGTGATCTAATTCTATACCAATTGATAAACAAGTGAATTAAATGAATAAATAAGACAATAAATTAAATCAAACCAGAATATCAGCAGTGCGTTCGACCTCGATTCGAGATGGTCTCGAGGTTCGATAAGGACAGTGAAGAACAGTGAGTAAATAGCAAGAGAAATAGAGAGCAGTGAATATATTCTTTTTCAGTGAATCGTATATGGTACAAATGAATGAGGTTCCTCTTTATATAGTAGAGAAATCCTAAATAAGATACAATTCTCATAACATAAATAAATTACATGGTTGTTGCCAATAACCGCTTGATTCAATCTGTCCCGAGATTTCTGTCGAGATCTTCGGTCGATTGCTAATATCTTGGCATTCTGTTATTATGCCTTACTCGAAGTCGGTCATGCTCGGTCTCGATCTTGAGCGAGTACTCTGATCTTCATGTTCCATGATCTTCCATCGAGCTCGAGCCAGGTCCTTTACGAGCCTTCTCTCGAGGCAGTACCTCGTGTCTGCGAAATCGTACATACTCGATTTCAACCGTATACAATTAGTCCCCGCGTTTCTTAGAGTAAACGACAAGAAAGAATTTAAGCCTTGATTCTCCGGCCCCTCGATCATGACGTCATCCTTCTGACGTAAGCGACGGATGTGACCGAAACGTCTTGTCGGTCCAGTTCTCCAGATCATTAATGCCTGTCATTTAGTGGTCGGCCACCAATGCCACCGAACCGTCGCCATGCGCCTATAAATACCATCTCCTTCATTGAGTCAAACTTTACTCTTGCTTTGATCAAGTCTCTAAGTATCCTAAACCTTCTCATCTCCTTTCTATCGTCGCCTGTTAAGTCATCATTGATATCACCGGAACCACCAGTTCTCTACCTTATTTCCCCCTTTTCTACTTACATAAATGGCTAAAACCTCAAAGACCATACCGCAAAAAGAAAAAGCCTCCCCCACTTCTTCCCGGCCGTTTGGTGACAAAACACCAGTGGAACCGGCTCCTCATGAGTACGTTCCCGGTCCTTGTACTCTAAAATCCGACTTCAAGGTCGAGAACCCCTCATCGGTACCGGGTCGATGCGAGCATGTGTCGATGTACATGTGCTCGATAACAGAGAGCCATATGAAGTCCATGATGAGGGACTACAACTGGGGTCCCAAGGTTGTGGTGCAAATCCCTGCTCCCGAAGAGAGCATCACTAGATATGTGAAGGGGTTCTTAAGTGTATACATTTACCCCTTCACATTGTGTCCCATCGACCCGGTGATCCTTGACTTCGGCAGAATATATCAGGCCACCCTCGGCCAAATCCAACCTTCTCTATGGCGCATAGTAATCATGCCGCATTTCTTCTCCAGCAAGGCCGATGGGCTGGAGTTTACTCTAAATCACCTCATGCGGTTGTACCGGCCTAGAATCTATTGAGGACTCATCAGGATTGAACGCCAAGCAACGAAGGCCTTGTTCTCGACTATCGACAAGGATAAGGATCGAGGTTGGATGAGCCATTTTATACGGGTAAGGACCCGTGAAATAATACCGGAGGAGAAGATGTCGTTCCCCGAGGAGTGGAACCCCAATCGTAAGTAACATATCAAACATTATTCTTAGTATCTGATTCGTCTCCGTCTAACATTTTCATTTATTTTGCAGTTGTTCCTTGGATGCCCCAAACAGTCCCCGATCTCGAATACTGGGTTCAAAAATTATCCTCGACTTCCTCACACGCAGAACGTGCATGGAGTGATTTGGAAAAGGGCAGATGGGAGGCCAATAACCATGGTAAGGATCCTTTTTCTCTTGTTCCAATACACCTTTTGTACTTCATTCATCACTAACTTCATTTTATGCAGGCTTGACCAAGGATGTCGTTCTGAGGCCCTCGACTGGCGAGGAAAGAACCAAGTCTCCGGCTCGGAAGTCAGGGAAAGACAACAAGAGGAAAGGCGCCTCGCAATCTGAGGACCCCAAGCCCAAGCCTCGAAGGGTGAGGTGAAAAGTAATAGCTCTCGCGGTGGAGTCGGTCCAAAACCTGAGAGAGGAGGAAGAAGAGGAGGAGGGAGGCACCTCCACATTGACGGTCCGACCTAGGAAAACTGTCGAGGTCGCCAAACCTTCAAAGCTGACGGCGACTGCTGCAAACGAGCCTCGTGTCGAGGAAGCTCCAAAAAATAATTTAGGTGGGGACCCTGAATCACCAGAGGTCGCCAAACCTTCTCGACCAACTGCTACTACACCGGATAGGGGCGGTTCCGAGACCCCGAAGATCAATCAGAGTGCCCTGAAAAACTTGCTCGGGGCCATGACAGTAGGTCAAGTGCCTTCACTGCCAGCCTTTTCCGAGGAGGCAATAAGGGATGCCCTGGAGTTGAAGACCCCCTATATTGGCGGAGGTTCCACTGTCGGTGATACCTTTTGGGATTTCTTTACCGGGGTCGATGATGCCTCTGATATCAGTGACACTCTTATCCTTTAAGAAGAGGCCCAACATCTCCTTTCTCGGGTAAGTGTTGGTTGCTTTAATTCTTTTCTTTACTCATTTCTTTCCCCGAATCTAACTTGCATTTCTTTTCTTGTATAGGACTCCGCTAAGTTTTGAGCTGACCTTATCCAGTGTGAGACCCAATTCCAGAAGGTTTTGGAGGAGAGAAATTCTCTGAAGCTACTTCGTGGCCAAAAGGACGAGCATAAAGGACCTTCAAGAAGATCTTTCCAAGGCTCGTGAAGAGGCGGCCGAACTAGACAAACAGGTAACAATCCTTTTTATAATGGATGGACTCAACCCAACTGTAGAGGCTAATACTTTGTTGTCTCAGTTGCAGCAGAATGTGGATAAGATCGAGCTACTTCGAGGAGTGGTCGATAAGGTCAAGGCCGACTGTGATCGGTCGAAGGAGAGTATGGACCGCTTGTCTGCGAAAAAGGAGACTAACCACGGCCAAACCGTCATCCGCCGAGGCCAAACTGCGAGGCATCAAAGAAGAAATCCCGGCCCAAACCAAGAATATTGGGGAGCTTGAAGCTGGACTCGCTGAGGCCACGGCACAGATTGAGAAGATCAAGGTCATAGAGGACAAGTCCATCGCCATGTAACGGGCCAATCCTGAGGCTGCTCAAATGCAGCTAAGGGAGGCTTCCGATCGAGAGAAATGGAAAAATGACGTGGCAAAGTGTCAATCCCAAAGGGAAACCCTAATTGAAATCCATGCTCAGGGTTTTGATATTTCCGAGGAGATATCCCAAGCCAAGGTGCTCGAAGCCGAAGCCAGACAGCTTGTGTCCTCTTATGGAAAAGATGATGATGAACAAGGCACCCGGATGGATCCGATGAGGGGCCTGAAGAAGAAGAAGTTCCTCCCGCGGAAGATGCTCAAGAAGGATTTGTTCTCGAAGAAGCTTCTCAAGAAGGAGTTGCTCCCGGGGAAGCTGCTCCCAAAGGAGAGGTCGGCCCCGACCGTAGTTAGGACTTAGCTTCTTTTTTCTTTTCTATTTGTAAGACCTTGATCGGTATCTTGTACATATCCTTCTGTATATAAAAGAAAAACTTATTTTTTGAATGTCTTCATAATTTTTATGTTTGAATATTCTCCACCCCTTTGCCTTGTGAAAATTTTATTGTTGTGGTCTTTATAGTCGAGTGAACTCTAGCTCGGACTTAAATTAAACCCTTAGGTTTTTTAGGTAAGTAAAAGCGAGTCCCCGATCTTAATAATAGGTTTGAGATTTCGGATGGCTCAATTGATGCCATGACTGCATTGTTCTAAGTAAGTTCGGGTAAGTTTTGAACTTAGAATAAAACAAACCCCTAGGTATTTATCAAGTAATGGGTAGTTTCGAACATACAGTAACATACCCCTTAAGGTTTTATAATGAATCCTCGAGCTATTTATGTCAACTTTATTCGAGCTCGGAATAGGGGAACCCTTAGGTTCGAATTGAATGAGAGCAAGGTCTCAAATTCTAAATGTATTGGCCCTTAGGCTCTTTAGATCGGTCTGATATGGCCTCTAAAAGATGGCTATTATTTCCCCATTTCATCTTAAAGACTTAGTAAAACTTTCTTTATGCCTTAGCATGTATTGAGGGTCCGACGTCTATTGAAACCCCTTTGCTTTCTATCCCTTAGCACGTGTGTGTTAAGATAGCTTCATACCTCTTAAGATTTTTTGAGGGCTGATTATTGAAGCCTTTTTGGATTATTTGCCGAGGGTATCCTTTTTTTAACCGGTTTTTCAAAGAATTTAAAAGCCTATTGTTATTGCGGAATTCGGACATCTTCGAGCCGCGTTATTTTGGTCGTAGCCTTTAATATGGTCGTAGCCTTCGGGTACGCCACTTGGGCTTATTTCCGGATAACAACTTGAAATTGTTCGAAATGTTAGTCCCTGAGAATGGTGGTCTTGGCCTATATATCGAGGGGTGCCTCTTTGGGGTCTTATTAACTGGATTTAGATAACTCGAATATGCCTATTGTCGATGGAAGTCCCCGAGTGTTCGAGGTATATTTGCACTTGGCTTTGAGCCATTTTTCACAAAATCATAAATATGAGATTTGCATAGTACAGAATTTGCTTCGAGACATACGATGTTCGATAAATAATGAATGCTTCTTTGAATAATTTATACACGCGTACATGTTTTGCCATCGGGGTTCGACTAATCTATATGGACACAGTTCATTCGACCGCTTGGACCATTACAAAGTTTTCCTATCGATGCCCTTTGACACGGAGTACTTTCCTCGAACATATAATATACCAGGGTGATGCCCCCCAGTATTCAAGGTTGATTGCAAAGAATCCTTGGATACTGTTGAATTGTCCTTAGATAGCACATAATTGTTGCCTTGTTAAAAGCCTTGCCGAAAAAATCCATTTGGGATAATAAAATCGATCTAAGGGAAAAAGAGTGCAACGCATACTTTAAAACTTGAGGTCTCGATGTCTTTGGTCGAAATCCTGCAATTAGTTAGCATCGAATATATATATATCGTTTGAGAGTGATATGTTCCAGTTGTTTGGCAGTGGTTCGTCGTTCATCGTTCCAAGTTTATAAGACCCTTTTTCCGACTATATTGAGGACTTGGTAGGGTCCTTCCCAATTCGGCCCGAGCTTCCCTTCAGTAAGGTCTCGAGTGTTGATGGTGACATTCCTTAGGACTAAGTCCCCGGCTTTGAAGTGGCGAAGGTTTGTTCTTCTATTGTAGTACCTCTCAATTCGTTGCTTTTGGGCAGCCATTCGAACGAGTACAGCTTCTCGTTATTCACCTAACAATTCGAGGCTAGTATTCATAGCCTCACGATTCGATTCCCCTGTTGTATGTCGAAACCTGGAGCTTGGTTCCCCGACTTGGAAAGGGATCAAGTCTTCGGAGCCATATACTAAGGAAAATAGAGTTGCCCCCATGCTGGACTTTGATGTCGTTCGATATTCCCAGAAGACTTCGGGCAGAATTTCTCTCCATTTCCCTTTTAGCTTCGTTCAACCTTTTCTTCGGGTTTTGGATGATGGTCTTGTTTTTTGACTCAGCCTGTCCGTTCCCACCGGGGTGATAAGGTGTTGAAAAGATCCTTTTTATTTTATGGTCTACGAAGAATTTCGTTACTTTGCTACCGATAAATTTTTTACCATTGTCGCATACTATTTCTGCTGGTATCCCAAATCGACATGCAATGTGATCCCATATGAAATCTATAATTTCTTTTTCTCTGACTTTCTTGAAGTCCTGTGCTTCAACCCATTTAGGGAAATAGTCAGTCATAAACAAAATGAATTGAGATTTACCTGGGGCCGATAGCAGCGGGCCAACGATGTCCATCCCCCATTTCATGAATGGCCACGGGGATAGGACCGAGTGAAGTTGTTCTCCGGGATGGTGGATTATCAGTGCAGACCTTTGACATTTATCGCATCTTCGAACAAACTCCTTAGAATCTTTTGACATGCTATCCCAGTAATATCCTGCTCTAATGACTTTCCAAATTAGTGACTCAGCGCCAGAATGGTTCCCACAAGTGCCTTCATGGACTTCTCGTAGAACATAATCGGTGTCTCCCGGTCCCAAACACACTGAGAATGGTCCATCGAATGTTCTTTGTATAATGTTCCGTCTTTGTCTAATGTGAAATAAGCAGATTTAGTTCGTAAGGTCCTCGATTATTTACAGCCTGATGGGAGCTTTCCATTCTTCAAATACTCGATGTATTTATTCCTCCAGTCCCAGGTAAGCTTGTAGAATTTATTTCGGCATGCCCTTCCTCGATCATAGATCTCGAGAGTTGATGACAGTCTCCGAGCTGATCTCATCTTCCTCGACCGATGGTCCCAAATTTGCAAGTGCATCAGTATCACTGTTTTGTTCTCGAGGTATATGTAGTGAAGTCCATTCCTTGAAATGGTGAAAAGTTACCTTCAACGTGTACAAATACCTTTGCATTATATCCTCCCGGACATCGAAGGTTTTGTTTACCTGGTTCACTACCAGTAAAGAGTCGCACTTAGCTTCAATGACCTCTGCCCCAAGCTGTTAGCTAGCTCCAGACATGCAATCATGGCATCACATTCGGCCTCGTTGTTAGTCAATTTAGAATTTTTGATTGATTGACTAATAATGCTACTCGTGGGCGGCTTCAAAATGATGCCTAGCCCAGACCCCTTCAAATTCGAAGCACTGTATGGAAAGGGTCCATATCCCCGCTGATGTATCTGATTTCATTAAGAGTTCCTTTTCAACTTCAGGTACGAGGGTTGGCATGAAATAGACCATGAAGTCCGCTAAAATTTGAGACTTGATAGTTGTTCGGGGTTGATATTCGATATCGTATCCACTGAGTTCGATGGCCCATTTGGTCAATCGGCCCGATAGTTCGGTCTTGTGTAAAACATTAAGGAGTGGGTAAGTGGTTAATACACATAAGGGGTGACATTGGAAATGAGTCTTTAACTTTCTAGATGCCCTTATTAGTGCAAGTGCCAATTTCTCTAAGTGTGGATACCTGGTTTCTGCTTCCCTTAAGGTTCGACTTATATAGTAAAAAGGAAACGGCATACCTTGTTCTTCTCGAAATAGGACACCACTTACCGCGATTTCGGATACTTCAAAGTACAAGTAAAGTTTCTCATCTACTTTCGGAGTGTGAAGCAGTGATGGGCTCGCTAGGTATCGCTTCAATTCTTCCAATGCTTGTTGACACTCCGGAGTCCAGGCGAAATTGCTCTTCTTTTTTAGTAGAGATAAAAACTTGTGGCTTCAATCCAATGACCTCGAGATGAATCGGCCCAAAGCCGCTATCCGTCCAGTCAGCTTTGTACGGCTTTTATGTTGTCCACGACGGTGATGTATTCGATGGCCTTGATCTTGCCGGGGTTTATATCGATCCACCGGTTTGACACCATAAAGCTAAGGATTTACCCGAGCCGAACCCAAAAGCACATTTCTCGGGGTTGTGCTTCAGTTATATTTCCTTAATATCTCGAATGTTTCCTGCAAATGAGCCAAATGGTCCTCTGCGACCAGGGACTTAACTAGCATGTCATCAATATAAACTTTCATTAATTTATCTATTTGTTCTTCGAACATTTTATTTACTAGGCGTTCATATGTATCCCCCTCATTTTTTAGCCCGAAGGGAATTACATTATAACAATATGTTTCATACTTAGTGATAAAAGTAAGTCTTTTCTTGGTCTTCCGGGTCCATTTGGATTTAATTGTACCCAGAATAGGCATCGAGAAAAGTAAGGATCTCGTGGCCGGCTGTGGCATCGATCATGCGGTCGATGTTAGGCAGTGGAAAAGAATCTTTCGGACATGCTTTGTTTATGTCCTTACAGTCTACACACATTCTAAATTTGTTCCCTTTTTAGGGACTAAAACTACATTGGCTAACCAGTCTGGGTATTTACCTCCCGAATTGACCCTATATTGAGAAGTTTAGTTACCTCGTCCTTTATGAAGATGTGCTTTACCTCGGATTGGGGTCTTCTCTTTTGCTTCACCGATCTACACTTAGGTTCCAGGCTTAATCGATGCGTCATTATCTCGTTGGGATCCCTATCATGTCTAATGGGACCATGCAAAACAACCTATGTTATCAATAATAAATTGAATAAGTTATTTTATGAGTTCGAAGGTTAACCCCGTCCCCAGGTATACCTTTCGCTCGGGCAGGTACTCGATTAGTATAGCCTGTTCCAGCTCTTCGATCATTGATTTGGTAGAATCCGATTCTTCGGGAACAACAAACGTTCAAGGGATTAGGAAGTCCTCCTCTTCTTCTCCTACTAGATGTTTCTCCGATTCGGTCGAGGCTGGGGGTGGTTATTGCTATTTGGTTGCCTGTTTATCTTTGGTTCTCGATCTTTTGGAGGTTGATAGTGTCGAGACTGGTGTTACTTCATCGACTGCAAACACTTCTTTTGCAGCATGTTGTTCCCGTATACCATTTTTACACCATCCATCGTCGGTAACATCATCATTTGGTGGAGGGTCGACGGTACTGCCCTAATGTTGTGGATCCAAGGCCTTCCCAGTAGTGCATTATATCTCATGTCGCCTTCGATTACATGGAACTTAGTATCTCGGATGTTTACATCCTCATTCACTGGTAGGATAATCTCCTTCTTAGTTGTTTCACTGGCCATATTGAAGCCATATAGGACTAGAGATGTAGGTACGATATGATCCTGCAGGTCGAGTTGCTCCACGACCCTCGACCTGATGATGTTTGCCGAGCTACTGATGCGAGGATAGAATTCATGGTTTAACATGTTATATGCCCTACATTTTATGTGCGTTAATGATAAAAACACACTTTTTATGTGCATAATAGAGTCTATTTCATGTGTAGGTGAATTGGAGATGGAAACTAAGCTAAATGGATGCAAATACATCGAAAATACGCTCAAGAGGCGAGGAGGAGTGCACTGGGCTATAGCTGGGCGCCAGAGCCCAAACGCTTGGCCATGCCTGGCGTTAGCCAGGCGTTAGGGTCCAAACGCCAGCCCTAGCCTGGCGTTAGCCAGGCGTTGGAGTCCAAACGCCAGCCCTAGCCTAGCATTATCCAGGCGTTAGCCTCATAACGCCAGGCCCCTGTTTTGGTCAATTCCGAGTTTTGACAAGTTTAAGTGTTTCCCGGTTGGAATAGAAGTCTCCTACACGTTTAGGGTTTGTCCTAAACATATAAATAGACTCCAAAAATACAACTTAATAGGTTTGGAAGGTAGACGAAGGAATTGAAGAGAAGAAACCATTGAAGTGACAAAACATTGATTTGTAGTTCAATTATGCAATTTATTTTGGGTTTGATTAGTATGAACATGTCTAGCTAACTTCTGTAATCTAGGGTTTTTGGGTAGAACCCGTTGGGGATGAATTTATTGCAATATTAATATATTTTAGTTGATTATTCTCTATTTGTTCAACTACGTTCTTGTTGTAGTTAATTGAATGGCCATCAATTAGCTGTGCCTATTTATTATGTATCTACTTGAGAAAGAATGCATATTTAGGTAGTTGTTTGAACAACATCACTCCCGGAGTATAGACGAAAGTCATAACCGAGGGTTTAGAGGTTGGATTAGAGATAACGATACCTCGGGTGCAATCTAAAGTGAACTGTATTGCAATCTAGCTAGCGTAACTTGAGAGAATGCGTCTATTAAATTATCATAATTACTTGAGAAATATTTATGGTAGATAGAGTGTTCATGATTGATAGAGATGATTAATTGAACTATAAGAAATATCCAAGAAAGAATTCACCAACGGGGGAAACCATAACCTTACACCTTTATTATCATTGTTTACACTATATTGTTAGTTAAGTGCTAGTTTATTATTTTGTTATTAGATTTAGTAAACAACACCACTTGATATTCAAAAGTCTTTAGAAAATTGATTAAGTAATAGTTTAGTATTTTAAAGACTTAATTGATACGTAACCTGTGGGATCGACTCTGGGCGTAATACCCCGGATTATATTTGCAGCGCCCGCTTAGTATTCTACAAGACATAGTTGAGAGTGATCAAATTTTGGCGCCATTGACGGGGAATTAGCGGTATTATCAATTGAGTTGGAAAAAAATACAAAATTCTGAAATATAGTCAATTGTCTTCAAATTTTTGTTTTTTACATTGAAAGTTTAACGTTTGCTAACGTGTTGCAGGTGCATGCCTAGAAACTCATCGAGGACTGGTGAAGTAATTGAAGCCTTATCAAACCCCGAGAAAGTTTTCAGGGCAATAAACCAGACCAACCGGAAAAGCAAACATCAACCTCAAATTAAACAAATTGAAACTGACATAGAAGATGCACATATCCAGAACAATCATGGAGATGATGTTGTAGACTCATTCGCTCAAATAGGGGCAGAGGCTCCTTTATATGACTGGGCACAACCGACAGCTGAGAATTTGGCCACAGCAATACTGGTTCCTCAGATACAGGCCGGAGTCCATTCAGATAACAAATAGTATGTTGCACCTGTTGCAGAACAAAGGGCTACTCTCAGGGTCATACATTGAAGACCCCCATCAACACTTGAAAAACTTCCTGTCAATTTGCAAAACACAGAGGCAGCCTAACGTTACTCATGAGGCAATAAAATTGTTGTTGTTTCCATTCTCAGTGACTGGTGCTGCCCAAACTTGGCTTAACTCACTCCCCATCAATTCCATTACCACATGGGAGGAGTTAGTCAAACAGTTCGTGAACAAGTTTCACCCACCCAACAAGACTGCTCAACAAATTGATGAAATCTTGAGCTTTAGACAGAAACCAGTTGAAACATTGCAAGAGACATGGGAAATATTTAAGAGTATGCTGGTTATCTGTCCACATCATGGCCCAGAGCAAATGTTGGGGCAGCGGTTCTACATGGGTTTGGCTGATACTATGAAAGCAAATGCTGATGTTTCGGCTGGTGGAGCATTCTTGAGCAAAACATGGAGAGAGAGTCAAATATTGCTTGATAAAATGGCACAGAATTCAGGATGGACAACAAGCAATGCACCCATTACTCCTGTAGTTCATTCAGTGCCATTCGAGCCATCTAATACCATTGCAGAGAACGTAGCCACCTTGATAACACAAATGAGTATACTTACTAAGAAGGTGGAAGAATCGGGACAAAAACAGCAGGTACACATCGTTGACACAACCAATAGGGGCTTATGCACTACTTGCAGTAATCACTGGAATACGGAATGTCACCACCCTCCTTATCCAGAAAATATGAATTATGTGTCGAATTATGGAAGCCAGAGACAAGGGGGCAGAACTGGGGTCAGCAAGTTCAATCATATAGGCCACCTCACCAACAACAGAATAGTGGAAATATGGGTGTCAGGGGACCACAAGGTAACACAATACCGTATCAGAGAACACAAGGTTATACCCATCAGAATCAGCAACAATCATACTACCCTCCTCAGCAGCAATAAGGGGGAAGGCAAGAAGATGGGTTTGCCAGGTTAGAAGCTATGATGTAGCAGGTAATTGGGTCAAATGCTAAAATCAGTGAAAGAGTAGATGTACATGATGCAGCTAATAAAAATATTGAAATAAAGTTGGGCCAGATATCTATGGCAGTAAATAGTCGTCCTCTTGGAACTTTACCTGCAGATACTCAGGTAAATCCGGTGGACCAGGGCCCAAGGCAGCTGATGGC
>ML301733.1:2500-32970 GCA_005239505.1 Nicotiana paniculata
CGTGGTCAACCGTCTAAATTAGGGGTAAATTTGAACGAAAGTATAATGGTAGGGATATAATTGACCAAATAGTATAACGGAGGGCAATTTTAAACAATATTCGATAGTATAGAGGCAATTTTGAGCCTTCTCCGTCCCTTTTACCTATTGATGAAGACAAGTCTATCAGTACCGGCTGATCTAGCAACAGCATAAGCGGAGGCACCATCAGTAGAGGCTGGCCAGTCTGATGAGCCAGATCTCACTGCTCTCACTGCTAAAAAGATGCTCCGGATGTTCACCAACTTTGTGGTCCCTCAACCCGGAGATGATGATATATAGTTAAAGGAGACCGAGGGTGGCGATGCTGCTAGTCACCCCGAGACCACATAGGGAGTTTTCTTTACTCTCTACCCTCTTATGTTTTGTTTTTCTAACCATTGGGGACAATGCTTACTCTTTTTCTGGGGGGGCGGGGTAGGTCTATCTTGATATTTTTGATGATTTGGATGAATTTGATCACATTTTGGGCCTGTAATAACTTAAATACTCTTTTTCCTTTTTCTTTTATCATTATTCTATCCCTCATTATGTATATAATCATACCCTTGTATATATTCATTTATTTTACCTTTAGAAGTTTATTTCATAGCTTCTTCGTTTTGCTTTCCTAATAGTATAGCTTCTTAACTACTTTATTAGCTTATTTTTTATTTGTTAACTTCTTCTTATGTTTGAACGAATGATAAGACTTTGGTTTTCTTAATGCCACGATTCTTTCCAAATGTGGGTCTTGTGTAAACTGGGTGGCTCTTCCCAACGATGGATGGCATGACAACCTTCCTAAGGGATTGAGTCAGTTTTTGATGTTTGGGTAAAAACAAGTAGTATAATGAATAAATAAGAGTCGTGCATGTTTCACTTGGTACAAACACACTTAACTATGCGCTTATGGTTAAAAATGACTTTTTTTGTATAGAAATAGCTCTAGTTAGTGACCTTGTGAATCTTGTGTTGACTTAGGTAATCATCAGATGGTTTAGTTGAACCGTAAAAATTTTGAATCTTGAATGCGGTTGTTGTGGGACCTCGACTTCTTTCTCTTTAACAATCCGGTTGTGTGAGAGGTGAGGTATTTTTTTACAAGTCCAAGTACCCATGTGAATGGTCTAGAACTTGCCCCGAATGTGCTTCTAGGCGAAATTCTAAGTTAGCTTGGCTTGAGAAGTGATTGGAGGCCTCCCTTGGCCCGTTTTGAAACCTTTCATGGCCCACCAATGATATTATCATTAGTAAATCCTTTTGAGCCTAAAGCCTTTCTTTACAATAACCACATTACAAGCCTTTAACCGTTTTATAGTGACCCTCTCTTGGCACCCGACTTTTCTTTAGCACTTATGTGATTCAAACGGAAAAAAACATAAGTTTAGGGGGAGAGACAAGGAGTTTAAATATGTTTTCAAGGAACAAAAATACAAAAAAAATGAAAAAGAGGAAAAGGCAAAGAAAAAGAAAGGAAGAATAAATAAAAGTTCAAAAAGAAAGTGAATAATGTGAAAGGGTTGAAAAGATGCAAAAGAAAGAAAAAATGCAAAGCATGGAGAAAGCAAATAAGGAGATCGTGAATAGAATGACAAAGAAAGAGTGGTGTCAAGTATCTCTAATCCCCCTAAGGGAAAATAAAATGACTCAAATAGTCGACAAAGCATGAGCCAACAAGAAAATATGAAGTGCTAAAGGGAAGATGAGCCGATCCAATCCGATATTACCCTCCTTAATCCAAAAGCCTTCATTACATGCCGAAAATGCCCTATATTATTTCAAGATGAGCAAACTTGCATTAGTGGTGATCTACATGAGGGGCAAGCATATGGTACTTAGAGCCGGGCTTGTGGCATTCTTTTGAGAGTGATGAGTGAGTCTTCCTCGAGTCAGTGTTTTGAACTCTTCATTCGCGAGTGAGATGAGCTTCCGGAGAGTATAGGAGGAGAAGTTTGGGATCTACAGCGACTTGCATGAAAGTGCGAGCTTCCTTGATGAACAAATTCAACCCTTGATGCTCAAGCGTCACATTAGAGCCATTTGTGCTTTAACGTTCAAATTATAGGCTTGTTAATGATTCATGAGCGTGTGGGTAATTGTTGGTCCCAATTGATTTGTTTTTTGACTCAACTTAGGCCAGCTGAAATATCCCTTTTTCTAGTGGAGGTGGGAATTGCCTTAATTGCTTGAGGACAAGCAAAAGCTTAATTTTAGGNGGGGGGGGGGGGGGGTTGATAATTAGGGATTTTGACCGCTTATTTGCTCTCTTTACTTGTGTTTTAGCTCGAAAATGTTTAAAGGTATCCCGAGAACTAATGAAATAAGCTTTCTTGCAGGAGTATTGGTAAATGAGCAAAAGAAGTGAAAATCAACTCAAAAAGGAGTCAAAATTGGACAAGGACCAAAACAGGACAAAAGTGTTTATAGTGCAAACCGCACAATACTGTGAGCGGCCGCACACAAAGAAGGAACCCTGTCAAATTCAACCTCAGAATATGCGGACCACATACTTTTAGTGCAACTGCAGAAGAGAGGTTCAAAGACTTGGAAGTTTTGAGCAATTGAAGTTGTGCGGACCGCACAATTATTGTGCGGCCTCAGAAGCCAGTGTGCGGCCGCATTCACTAATATGCAGACTGCAGAGGAGTAGATTCAGAGAACCTTGAAGTGAAGCTGTGTGGACCACACAATTATTGTGCGGCCGCACTCACAAATGTGTGGTCCGCAGAATCAAGTCCAGATCCCAGTTCAAGCCAAGGGTGCGATCGCACTCAAAAATGTGCGATCCGCGCAACCTGATGAAGTGTGGTCGCATCCCAATTTTGTGCGACCGCAGAAGGCCCAGTTGATTAGTCAAGCTCAGATTGCGGACCGCACTCAGAATTATGCGACCGCACAACCTCCGTAGGGGCATTTTTGTTAGATATTTTCAGGTTAGTATGAATAGGACTTTTTGTCATTTTTAGGAAGAGGGTTGTTTTAGAGGAGAACCTGTGCCATTTTTCTTTACTGCTTTAAGTAACTTTGTACTAGATTTGTCTCCAAACATTAGATTTCACCCCCATAATTAATTATTATGGATTCTATCTTTATTTCTTCTTTAATTTCTGCATTTTTCATGAGTAGCTAAATTTGTAGCTAGGTTGTGACCCAACCCTAGTGTGGTTATTTAATGGATGTTTGAATTAGGGCTTGTATGTGATTGGGTTAGTGATATTTAGCCTAGTTCTTGCTTGAAATCAAGAATTAATGATTGCAAACATTGATTCATGCCTAATTGACTTAGTCTCTACTTTAGAAAAAGAGACCAGGTCTAGGAAAACTTGGCTAACAAGAAATTGGGGTGAACTCAAGAAATCAATAGCCTCAATTAAAGGGTTGAATATAGAGATAGTAATACCCGACTTGAGCATTTATCACTTGTTTTGTTTAATACCCATTTGAACTTGAGAAGCCAAATTGGGAAAAATCACTCAAACTACTCAGAGGTATAGAGTGAGTATCCAAGTGTGATTGATATATTACAACACCGACCAATCAAACTTTCCCTAGAGTTTACAACCCATTAGGTAACCAACCAGGAGGAAGTCACGATCCCAGATCCTTTTATCATTTGAAAAACAACTCAAAACCAAAAATATTGTCCCTTAGTTTTATACTTACAAACAATAGAACAAAGTAGAAGTAGAACAACAATCAATGTTGTGGAAGTGTAATTTGGGTCAAAAACATACATTCACGCTAAATATATACCTAATCTCTATTCTAACTCCCTGTAGATTCGATCCCGACCTTCGTTGGGTTTATTATTGCATCGATCGCCTCACTACCTAATTATGGTGTGGGCTTAGCCGAGACCACTTATCCCCATGGCCGTTCATGAAATGGGGAATGGACATCGTCGTCCCTCTACCATCAGCCCTAGGTAAAGCTCAATTTATTTTATTTATGACTGATTACTTTTCTAAGTGGATTGAAGCACATGCTTTCGAGAAGTTCAGAGAAAAAGAAGTCATAGACTTCATTTAGGATCACATCATATGTCGATTCGGGATGCCTTCGGAGATTATGTGTGATAATGAAAAGCAATTCATCGGCAGCAAAGTGACTAAATTTCTCGAGGATCACAAGATTAAAAGGATTTTATCAACACCATATCATTCCAGTGGGAACGTACAAGCCGAATCGACCAACAAAACCATTGTGAAAAATCTTAAGAAGAGATTGATCGACGCTTAGCGAAAATGGAGGGAGATATTACCCGAGGTTTTTTGGACGTACTGCACGACGTCGAAATCCAGTACGGGGGCAACACCGTTCTCTTCAGTCTATGGGGCCGAAGCTCTTATCCCAGTCGAGGTCAGGGAACCTAGCCTTAGGTTTATATATGCAACACAAGAATAGAATCACGAGGCCATGAATACAAGCCTAGAATTGTTGGACGAAAGACGCGACCAAAAACAGCGGATCGAAAGGTACTATAATCGAAGAGCCAATCTTTGACATTTTAAAATCGGGGATTTGGTGCTAAGAAAAGTCACCCTCAACACTCTAAATCCAAATGAAGGAAAATGGGCCCAAATTGGGAAGGACCATATCAGGTCCTCGACATCATCGAAAAAGGATCCTACAAGCTCAGCACGATGAACGGCGAGCAATTACCGAATAATTGGAACGTGTAGCTCCTAAAATGATACTACTGCTAAGGTTTGACCCTTCCATTTTCATTTATATTTCAAACTGACCATTTAGGTCTGAAAGCACGCGTTGCACTCTTTTTCCCTTAGACCGGTTTTTGTCCCAAATGGGTTTTTCCGGCGAGGTTTTTAATGAAGCAACTATTGATCGTGCTAACTTAGAGCAATTCAACAGTATCCGAGGCTTCTTTACAATCAACCTCGAATACTAGGGGGCATCACCCTCTAATGTCAACTTTGTTTCAAGGAAATTACTTCGTGACAACGGGGTCTCGATAGGTAAATTTTGTAATGGCCAAACGGTCGAATGAATCGTTCCCGTGTAGGTTGTTCGAGCTCTGATATCAAACATGTACGCATGTATAATCATCTATTAAAGAGAAGTATTTTTTCCTTGCTGATATCTCATGCCTTAGAAAATTTTTCTACTTTACAATTTCGTATTCTTGATCTATTGTGTAAGCAAGCTTAAGGGACGATCATAACTGAAGATCGAACAACTAACCCCACACTCGGGGACTGCCCTCCGAAAAATAGACAAGATCAAATTATTAAAACTTCGAGATTATAAGACCTTAAAGGCAACCCATGATTTCTATAGGCCACGGCCACCCGACTCGCGGAGTGAAACTTCGGGCAAGCTCGAAGCAAAACGGGAAAATAAGCCCAAGATCCAAATCCCAAACTAAAAAGTCTACGACCAAATTAACACGGTTCGGAGATGTCTGAATTCCGCAATAAAACAGGCCTTCGAATATTTTCATAAACCGGTTAAAAAGTCTACCCTCAGCAAAATTACAAAGAGCTTCAATAATATCAAGCATCGAAAACTCTAATGAGTACAAAATTGTTCAAACTCTCGAACAATTCCTTATTTCGTGCCAAGGCATTACAAAACATTACAAAGGGCTTCGATAATATCAAGCCTAGAAAACTCCAATGAGTACAAAATTGTTCGAACTCTCGAACAATTCCTTATTTCGTGCTAAGGCATTAGAAATTTTATATAAATAACAACAATGTTTCAAGCCGAAAAGGGGACAAAGCTGTTCTTTTTACAAAGGCCATATCGGCCTAAAACAAAAGCCTAAGGGCCATTTTTTGCTTTGAGTTCGAGAGATCGTCCTTACTCAAATAAAACCTAAGGGTTACCTTACTTCAAATTCGAGCAAGCACTCACTCGATAGTAAAAACTACACTAGTTCGGTTTTGGTCAAAATGCCTAAACCTCGAACCAATGAATACTATTTCATAAGGCTAAATGAAGCAAAATTTCATAAGGCAGAAACGAAACAAAATTTCACAAGACAAGACATAAAGGAAGAAAAACTTCTTATATATTTCAAAATCATTTACAGGGGCAACATTTTAAAATCCTTTACAAACGGCCCGAAAGTGGCCCCAAAGAAAAGAAAAATGCAAAAAGAGAGAGAGCAAAAATACTAAGGCCTACGGAGCTTGGTCCTCGTCGAAAACGGTTTCCTCATCCTCGAGATCTTCTTCTTGCTCATCAGAGTCATCTTCGGGGAAGGCCAATCTCCGAGCCTAGTGTTCATCTGTTCGGGCGTTATCAACCTTAGCCGCGATATCGAAACCTTGGGCTTGAGCATCTTCTAGGGCCTCCCTCCGAGACTGCCATTTCGCATGGTCAATCATGTTCCTGGCTTTGGTTTGAATGGCCTCAACATCAGCTTTGGACTGGGCCACCTTTTCATCGGCCTGGATGCCAGCCTTAACTGCCTCAGATTTGTCCTCTTCAAGTTTGACACTGACCGAGTCTAGTTGGAACTGGAGATCCCTGATCTTCTTGGTTTGAACCAAGTTCTTCTCTTTTTCAGCTTGAAGCTGAGCCTCGGCCGATTTCAACTGAGCCTAAAGGGCATCCTTCATAGAAGCCAAGATGTCCATGTTCCCTTTGAATACATCGGCCTCGGACAACATGTCGTCCACTTGCTTGCTGAGCTAGTCGATGAGCTCGAGCCTTGTCGAATCTGCAGAATTGAATTGTTAGTTGTTATCTCTAACTCGGCATAACTATCATGGAGCATTCGGAATACCTGTTCGTCCATGTCGGTATGCTTTTCCCGAGTTGCGACCAGATCGACCTGGAGTCTTTCATTGAGGAGCCGATAGGTGTCGTTCTTCTCAGCAAGGCCCTAGACTTCGGCCTTGTTCTCCTCTCGGACTCTCACAAAGGCTTTATGGTGCAACACCAAATCCAACAAGAGAAAGAAGAAAATGGAATTAAGAATAAACTACAAGTACAAAACTAATGCAAAATAGAGTTTGAAGGTTACCCGATTTAACGCGTATTGAGCCTCATTAAACAGGCAAGCGGCCCTCACGGAATCCATCACCTCCTGGTCCTCTTCGGTCACCAGGCCCCTCATATAACTGGCGATTCCAACCGGGGGAGGGGGATAAAACCTGAGCATCTTTGGGGACGGTCAAAACTAAATGCCGTTAGCGGATAGGATTGGCACTTGGAGCTGGAAACTGATCTACCAGCCTCGAGATTGATGGAGACCCGGTTGTCCCCATCGATGACACCCTCTTCGACACCAACAGGTCACCAATATCAAGGATCTCTTCAGAAGTGGTCACCTCGATATCAAAAAAGTTGTGGATATCCATTTGTTGCCTATCTAACATATTTGCTTCTTGAATCATAGCATCAAAAATCTGGGGCGAATCTGAGATGTTGACCATACTGGGTTCGACCCCATGAACCTCTTCCGATGCTTGGGGAGTCTTACTTTGAAGGTCTACTTCTCCCGTCTTTGATGGGGACGGGATGGCTTCCGTCTCGGGAACCCCGGTCGAAGCTCTTTCATTGATTGCCTCCGGTTCGGAGGCTTTCCGTGACAAAACGACAACCCTCTGGTGAGTCATAAGCCCAAACTCCTCTTCCTCTTCTTGTTCTTCACCCTCTGACTTATTCCTTAGTCAGTTAACTGACTCCACTGATACGGGAATAACATTTCCCTTAGGCTTGTGTGGCTTCTTCTTCAGTTTCTTCTTTTCCGAGCCCGACGGACTTGGGCCCCTTTTTCTTGATTTCTCCTTGACAGGCTTCGAAGATGATGGTTGAGGAAGAATTTCCTCATCGCCGGTAGGAGGTCTCATTGGGACATCTTTCACGAGACCTACAAAAAAGGCAAGAAAATTGACTAAGAAACGAAAAAAAATTGAAGTAGAAAGCGAAAGCTCACCATGATTACGAGCCTCCCATAGGCCCTTGGAAATCTCCATCCAATCCCTTTTAGAGTAGGGCCTCTAAGACACCAGGTTCTAGACCCATCTTTTTAGCTCCAGAACCGGGTCCAACATCTGGGCCACAGCTGCAACAACAAAATAAAGGTAAGCAACGATCGAGGTAAATACGAATTGGAAGACGAGCACTCAAGGAAAATATACTTAGGATTGAAATTCAACTTCTCCGAGAAGGGCATATCCTCGGTGGGGATCAAGTTTGATGTCCTTATTTGGACAAACCTACCTGTCCAACATCGGTCACGGGTCTCGTCAAGGCTGGAGAACGGGGCTTTGGTGGCCCAACTTGAGAGCTTGACTAACCCTCGATAGATTCAGAGGCTATATAAACACATTAGATGATCGAGGGTAAAGGAGCAACCCTCGATTTTGCTGGAGAAGAAACGGAGGAGGACGACAATCCTACAGAACGATGGGTAAATCTAGCCCAAGTAACATTGTACCTTTTGAAAAAGGCCACTATTACGAGATCTAGGGGGCTGAATGTAAAGGGGTAAGTGTAAACACTTAAGTACCCTCTACATATGTGGTGATCGATTCCTCATGGGAAGGAATGACCACGTCCTTGTTTACCCAGTTGCACTCCTCTTTAACCTTATCAAGGAGTCCCTCAATGATGATGCTGATGTACCTTGACATCGGTCCACACCAGCCCGGTACCGAAGGGTTTTTTTTTGTTTTAAGGACAATATATTTGTTTTGGATTTTTCAAATGATTAAAGAGACTAGGGTTGTGACTTCTACCTAGGTAGTTATCTAACGGGTTGTAATTTCCAGGGCAAGCTTGAATAGTTGGGGTTGTAATATAGCTATCACACCCGGGTACTCATTCTATACCTCTCGATAGTTTGAGTGATTTTCCCAATTTGGCTTTCTCAAGTCCAAATGGGTATTTGCACAAAGAAACTGATATTATCTCAAGTCGGGTATTACTAACTTTAGGCTTAACCCTTTAATTTGGGCTATCAATTTCTTGAGCTCACCCCAATTCCTTGTTAGCCAAGTTTTCCTAGACTTAGTCCCTCTTTCTCAAGAAGAGACCAAGTCATTTAGGCATGAATCAATGTTTGCAACCATTAATTCTTGAGTTCTAGCAAGAACTAGGATAAATATAACTAACCCAATCACTAACAAGCCCAAAATAAAACACCCATTAAATACCCACACTAGGGTTGGGTCACAACCCTAGCTATGAGTTTTGCTACTCATGAAAATTGCAGAGATTAAAGAAGAATTTAAGATAGAATCCATAATATTAGATTATGGTATGAAAATCTAATGTTTAGAGACAAATCTAGTACAAAGTTACCAAAACCAGTAAAGAAAAACGAAATAGGTGCTCCTCTAAAACATAACTTAACCTAAAAATGACAAAAATTTCTATTTATACTAAGTTGAAAATATCTGACAAAAATGCCCTTGCAGAGGTTGTGCAGCCACATAATTCTGAGTGCGGCCACATAATTCTGAGTGCGGCCGCACACTGGCTTCTGCGGCCGCATAATTGTAGTGCGGTCCGCATTCCTTGAACTTGAGCTTTGACTTTTTCTGGGATTTTGCGGACCGCACAATTCTGAGTGCGGTCGCGCTCTTGATCATGCGGCCGCATAAAAATGATGCGGTCCGCACTTTTTCATTTTGCCAAAATGCCAACTCTCTGAATCTCCTCTATTGTGGTCCGCATAATATTAAGTGCGGCCGCACAAATATTTGTTCGGTTCGGACCACTTGACTTGCACAATTCCCAGTCTCTGAACCTTCCTTATGTGGCCGCACTAGAATTATATGGTCCGCATAGCTAGCCTTTATGCCCTGTTTTGGTTCTTTATCACTTTTGACTCCTTTGGGAGTTGATTTTGATTCCTTTGGCTCATATTGCAACATTCCTGTAAGCAAGACATTTTATTAGTTTTCGGGAATACCTTTAAGCATTTTCAACCTAAAACACAAGTAAAAGAGAGCAAATAAGAGGTCAAAATCCCTACTTGTCAACTCCCCCAAACTTAAGCTTTTGCTTGTCCTCAAGAAAATAAGGTAATTCCCACATCCACTAGCAAAAGGGATATTTCAGCTGGCCTAAGGTGAATCAATCATGCACCAATTGGGACTAACAATTACCCTCAACACATATGAATTATTAACAACACAATGTTTTGACTTTTTGAGTACCATAGTTTTAATGTGACACTAGAGAATCAAGAGTTGACTTTATTTATCAAGGAAGCTCGCTCTATCACGTAGGTCATTTTGGATCCCAAACTTCTACTCTCCATGAGAAAATCTCACTTTAGTATGTAACACTCGAAACAAGGATTGTGAAGAAGTTCACTCATTCTCTCAAAAGAATGTCACAAGTCCGACTCTAAGTACCATAAGCTTGACCCTTATATAAATCACCACTAATGTAAGCTCACTCAACTTGAAATCATATAGGAATTTTGCGGGGTGTAATGAAGGCTTTTGGATCAAGGTAGGACTTGTTGGAATATGATGGTTTCATCTTTCCTTAAGCACTTAATTTTCTCTTTTTGACTCATACTTTCTGGACTCTTTGAGTCGTTTTCTTCTTCCTTGGGGGAACTAGAGAGACATAGTGTCACTCGTTCTTGATCATGACAATCATTTTCTCCTTTTCTATTTAATACATGCCTTTCATCATTGTTTTCTTTGAATCCCTTCAACTTTCTACCATATTCACTTTCGTTTTGGCCTTTCTTTATTTTCTTTGCCTTCCCTTTTCTTCATTTCTTTTTCTTCTTTGTACCTTTTATCACTTTCAAATTTTCTCGTATCTCCTCCAAACTTATGCTTTTGCCAATTATTTTTCAAGAATGCTAAGAAAGATCGGATCCAAGAAAGGGTCATTGCTAAACGGATAAAGGCTTCTAATGTGGTTATTGAAAGTAAAAGGGCTTCGGCTCAAAGGGGTTGACTAGGGATATCACATTGGCAGGCTATTGAAGTTTTCAAGTTTCAAATTGGATCAAGGAGAGACTACAATCATTTCTCAAGTCGAGTTACACTTAAAATTTTGCCTAGACAAATATTCAGGACAAGTTCTAGACTTATTGGCACGGAAACTTGGACTTGCAATTCAATACCTCACCTCTCAAGCTGCTAGATTGCTAAAGAGAAGAAAGTCGAGGGCCCACAAAAATCGTAGCTAATATTGAAAATCACAAATGGCTCGAATGAACCACTCGATGATTGTTTAAGTCAACACAAGAGTCTAAAGGTCACAACTAGAGCTATTTTATGCCGATAACTTTGTTTCTAACCATAAGTTCCGAGGTAAATATGCTATTACCAAGTGAAGCCTACTTGAGACACTTTTATTCATTACTACTATATTTACCAACAAATAAAGAAAACTGACTAAATCCCTTAAGAAGGTTGTCACGCCATCCATCGTTGGGAAGAGCCACCTGATTCACACAAAATCCACCTTCGGAAAGAACCGTGGCATTAAGAAAATAAAAGGTTTATTGTTCACACAAAACGTAAAAGGAAGCTAACGAATTAAAAAGAAGCTACTAAAGTAAATAAGAAGTTATGCTACTAAGGAAAAACAAACTAAGGAAGTTAAGAAGTAAACTATAGAATGTAAAATGAATATACAAAACGAAGTAAAGTGAATATATACATAAGGAAAATGAATATATACATCAAATGGAAAAAAATATATACATATTTTTGATACCCAATTTTTCCCTCATATATTTTTAAATATACATATATACCTTCAAAATAGTGCATGAACATCATCAAGTATTTTTCATAATTTTTAAAGGATTTTAATCAATTTATTCCTGCATTTTATTATATAAAAAATTATTAATTACATTTCAAATAATGTTTGTGATGATTTAACATTTAATTTTCATCATTTATACCCATATTAAGTTTTAAATATTTTTGATGTATTTATCATAATTATATTTTCATCCTTAGGCTAAATTTGCATATTTTGCAATAATAGACCATATATATATGCATAATTACGCTATATCTACAGAAAATGACTTTTTATATTTTTATAATTTTAAATCATTTTTTATGCACAAGTAATATTTTTGTTATTTATTAATTATTTTTTTATAAATTATTTATTTGTTAAATTGGGTATTTAAAATATAGCCCCCTAAAACCCCAATTCCGGGCCTATACACTACCCAGTTACCCTAGCCCGATTGCTTGTATATTAGACCAATACACCAGCCCAAGATTAATTAACCCAGACTGATTAACCCAATCCCCTACCCGTTTATTATAACCCGCCTGACCTAATTTTAAATCCCAACCGTTGATCTCTCGAGATCAACTACCCATAACCCCTTTCCCCTTTTAACTTACCCAAACTCCTAACCCTAATTCATTTCACCCAGCCCGCAGTCACTATACACTCTCTCATCTTCCTCCCCCTCTCCTTTCAAAACCCTAGCGCCGTCACTCAAAACCTCCCTGATTCTAGACCTAAAATGGAATCAATCCATGATTCCTTACCTTATTTGGTCCCCCACACTCCTTACTGACTACCCGTTTTGGTGTTACCTAATAGCTTGCCTAAATATCAAGCAGATCCTGTAAAGATCGAACCAAAGCTGGTTCAAATCTTTAACCTACTATTGTTTCTGTCTGTGTTCATCATCTTTTCTTTGTAAGTAAGAATATTTTTGTATCTCTTGAGGATTCTTACTTAACCTTAAAATTAGGGTTTCAGATCTTAATTGAACCAAATCTGTTTTGATTATGGTTTTCTCTTTGAATAATCTCCTGTCTACGTTCATCGTATGTGATTCATTGCCTTATTTTCTGACCGATTCTGTGAAGGTTTACCTAAAAATTAGGGTTTGATACTTTTACTGATCTTCTGATACTCTTTCCTTTCTCGTATGGGACTGATATTTTCCTTATTCAGTTTAATCTACCATGTTTCCATTATTTCTTTACCTTATTTGCCTTGAAATTGCATGTTAATTGATATTTTCATTATTCTGAGTGTTACTCGCCTGATTACATGCTATTATGCCTTGTTAATTGACTGAACTCTTTATTATTTTCCCTTAATCTAGACTCAATTGGTTCTGTGATTGATTTCTTTCCCTGCTAATGTGTGTTTAATTACTTCCCTTATTTGTTCACCTAATTGAACACTATTTAAACCCTTTCCCCTTTCCCCTTTGGACGGACTTAAACTCTCAATACTCTCACTAAAACTTAGCTTTTTACTCTGATTCTGTTCTGGTTTGTTTCTGGTCTTGGCCGGTTGAAATCCCAGGCCAAGTGATTCTGGACTTAACTACTGTGGTGTATTTACTTGCTTTCCTGCCTAACTGGTAAGACATTCTCCCTTGGCACTCTATTCTCCATGTTTCATAATATGTGTTGCTCGACCATCATGTTTAAATTCTGAGTATGATTCAGCCCTTTTATATGATTCTATGATTTCGTCTAGTCTCATAAATGACACTGTTAATTGGTTATACTTTGAATGATATGAATCCTCCTAAAAGCTAGCTTACTGTTTAACTTATCTCATGGACACTGTTTGCTAATCCTGCACCTGTTCTGAACTTTGCATTCTTAGGATACTACCAGCATGAAATTAGTCAATTAATCCAAACTTGGCAGATTTGTATTTGTGCCCTACAAACTTGTTTTCTAACATGTTTTGCATCCTTCTGGATTCATGTGATAATTTGACTGATTGCCTTAACACTTTGCCTAAATTCTTCTGTGATTAAACAAGGTTGTCCTAAATACTAGCATGGACATTTAGCTTAACCAGACTTCAACTTATTTGAACTGTGTGTTTGAGCATGAACCTTGCTATTTTTCTTGGTGCAATTCTACCTACAAGTTCTGTGTCTTCAACTTTGTTTTTTTTTTCTTCTGAAATCAAAACTATTTTAAATCTATCTCTCCCTCTTTTATATGTTGTTACTCTTTTAAAAACTTCCACTCTTAGTCTCTTAGGTTCTATCCTCAACCACCCCAGTATGAGCACTGCTCAGGGTCCATGTGAGACTCTTGTGAACTACGACACACTGGGAACTTGTTCGTAATCTCTTTTGAATCATCTCTGAATATTTGGTTCTGGCGTGAGCATTGCCCTGGGTCCCTGAGGCCCTTGGAACTTTGACACATTGGAAACCTGGTTCTATATGTGCTACGGGTGAATCACTTGTATTTGGATATGCTACACTATGAGATAAGCCTCGAAATTGATTGGTTTGAAGGCATGGTTCCCATGTTTATTTGGGCCTAATGAAGGCTCCCTATAGTGTATCATATTGCTATTTTGTAATTCATTCATTATCTGGTCTGTAATAACTTCGTAATAAACAGATAATGTGGTATTTAGTAAAATCGGGGGGGGGGGGGCGTTTCTTATTTCCTTTTGTTAATTTGGGTAGAAATCCTGCCTATAGGGTTTCATCTATATTATTAATTCTGCTCATTTGTCAAAACTGTATAAGTTCTATGTTGTGTTTAGAAATCCTGCCTATAGGACTTTCGTTGGTGATGTTGATTCTGAGTTCTATATTTTCGTATTAGAGATCCTGCCTATAGGGTTAATGTTAATAATTGTGTTAGAAAATCCTGCCCATAGGATCTATCAATACGTCCAACAAACATGTGTTAGCAATCATGCCTATAGGACCCCAATGTTTGATTTAATTGTTTTCTGGCAACATGTACAATTTCTGCCCATTTACTGCTTAATATATATCATGCCTATAGCACTAAAATCAATTTCAAACCTATAGATCATGCATATAGGATATAAATCAATTTAGTAATAGATATCATGCCTATAGAACTAAAACCAATTCCAAATATAGAGATCATGCCTATAGGATTTAAATCAATTCGCTCATAGAAGTCATGCGTATAGGATTTAAATCAATTCGCTCATAGAAGTCATGCCTATAGGATTTAAATCAATTCGCTCATAGAAGTCATACCTATAGGATTCTATTGGTTTTGAATATAATCTCCACTGTCAATCACTTAGACAATATGCCTATAGGATCAAATAACAATTCTTGATTCGTAATTGTGATTCGTTATTGTCTGAAATGCCTAGATATATTACTGAATAAAAACAGTAGGCAAATGATAGGTCTTGACACTCGCCTTAATAAACTGCCTCTGTATATCTGTCTTCTAGCCTAGATATCCTGCCTGTAGGAACTTTAAGTTTAATAAAGCTTGCCAAATCAATTGCGTGCATTTGTTGTTTATGTGTGGAGGTCAGTATGAGATGGAGGTCAGTATGAGCCCATATCTGCCTTGTTTGAAAGTCCTAATTGTTTTGCTTGTCGCCTAGTCTTTTACAATTTTGAGCAACTGAGGTTTAGTCTAGAACTATCCCAAATAGAGGTCCTAATGGCTCCAGGGCCATAGGTAAGGGACCGGTAGTGCATGTTTGAAAACGAACTAGAATCAACTAGAGTGCTTTAGGTAATAACTTAAAGATAGTAATGTAATAGGAGATGATAGTCTGTGCGCTAAATACCATGAGTAACGCCCCGACTTGAGGAAGTTACAAAGTATTGCACGGGGTGATCCTATAGACTATAAAACCTAGGATCCCCCATCCCTATTAATTATTTTTCTTTTCCTTAGACTAATTCTCTTAATTTAAGTTCGGCCGGGACCCACCATTGTGGACCTCGAGGGGTGCCTAACACCTTCCCCTCAAGGTAATTTGAGCCCTTACCCACTTTAGGTGCCCTAACGCACCTTAATCTGTTAGGTGGAGACTCTAAACCAATTTCTTTTCCTTACCCTCTCAAAAAGAGTTGTCCCAAAAATGTCGAAACCTGATTTCGCGAGGAAAAAGGGGGAGCAACGGCATGGCGACTCCGTTCGGGATATCTTTAGGCTCTTACCATGACGAACTTGTTTGTGAATTAGTTTTTAAGCATGTCTTTATTGTTCCGTTAATACTTGCACACCTCTTCCCCTTCCTACTCTATGTGAATTTATTTGCCTACCTTCATTAATGATCACTAGATTTCTCTTTCCTGTTGTATTACTTTTTACTATGGAAACTGACTTGTCTCCTTGTTTTCTTTCTTAAATGCCTTTCCAATTATTAAATACCGCATTTTATCATTATTCATCGTCCAAATACTTGAAAACCTGTCATTTTCTTTTGCATAAATACATGCTCAACATCATATTTCACTCGTGCGTAATTAATATAATAGCAACACTTGATGAGTGTCTGCGCTCTTCCTATATCACCCTTTTGAATTCGAAAAGGCTTATTTGCGGTAAAACTAGTCGATCAGCGGAACAATCGACGGTTTCGTGTTGATGAGTATCTGCGCTCTTCCTATATCACCCTAATAATAATTGTACATGCATCATGGACAAACCTAGCCTGGGTTAATATATTGTCCGCATAATAAACCTTTAAGGAAAGACTTGTCCAGATTCAACCGGGGTTTCCATAATCCCAAGGGACGCAACCACGATATGTGAATTATTTGGAGAGATAAATGCCTAAATGTTAATGATTAATGTATAAGTAGTCGAATCCGGAGAGGGAAAGGGTCTAACTCTGTTTGTTTTGCAGAAAATGAGGCACGAAGTCCCCAGGTTCGGCATGGTCCGCAACATACCACCATTATTACTAGATTGGTGGGAAGACCTCCCGTAAAGCGACAAAAATCATGTGAAAAGGGTCCTCGGGAACTTACCTTCCTTATTAGACATCCAACCAAACAACATGTTGATCGAAGATGCTACTATGTTCTGAGACAGAGAAAGGGTCGTATTCCGTTTTGGAAACATAGAAATGACTCCTCTTTTGGAGGAAATAGGAGGATTCGCTGGACTACCTTGGGACAGAAAAGTCCTGGTTTATTGGTACCGAAAAATTGCACCCCCAGGGGGTTTCTGAAAATGATGGGCTTAAGAAAGAATGACGACTTGGTATGTTTGAAAGAGTCCTACATACCTTTTGACTTCCTTTATAAACGATACGGACATAGGAAATCCTATTGTATCTTTCATGACGAGTTCTCCATCACTTCCTTGGGTTGGATTCATCATAGGGTTTTCGTGTTCATCGTCTGCTTTTTGGCTATGATAGTGTTTCCAAGCAAAAGGGACAAGATTCACACCAGACTGGCCATGGTAACCAATGATTTGATGGAGGGAATCGAGGGACAAACATACACCATTGTTCCTATGATTATAGCAGAAATATATCAGGCTTTGGATCGTTGCCAGAAAGGGTTCAAACATTTCGAGGGTTGTAACTTGCTGCTGCAGATTTGGTTGCTAGAACATCTCCAAAGAGGCCAATACCGCCAAGAGTTCCCACAAAGACCGTGGAATGATCACATAGCTTTCCATAACCCCAAAAGAATGGCCTTTATCCCAAACATGTTTGCTCAACCAGAGAATGCTACAGAATGGGTACAGTTTTTTGACAATCTGACCGAGGACCAGTTTCATTGGATGTTCGAATGGTTCCCTACCAGTGAATTCATCATTAGATTCAGGGACGTTCCACATTTGTTGTTGATAGATTTAAAGGGCATACACCCCTATGTTCCTATCAGGGTCATGAGACAAGCTGGTAAAAAACAAGTCGTACACGAGTCTCCAAAATGAGTCACTATAGAGAATATTTTCAAGATGATATCCCGTACAAATGTGAAGCTCAGCACATGTGGCATTTGAAGATCATTGTGGAAAGGGACACCATCGAGCCAGATCGATACCACGCAGAGCATGTGTACTTCTACCCATCATGGTTGGACGATAGCATAGCGGGAATAGTCGAGCCAAGAGTCGGTCAAGGGAACAGGGTCATACGTGAAGTATAACAGACTGCACAAAAGAGTTCACGAGTTTGAGGCCGAGCATTTGGAACAACAAAATATTGATACATAGTCAATTAATGAATGGAGGGAAATGGCTACTTGGTCAACGAAAAGGTTGGAGTATCTGGAGAAGGGTTTAATGGAGTTAGAGGGGAAGATGAGTAAAAGAGTCATAGACTGCCAGAATGCCGAGGGTAACGAAGGAGGACATCTAGCAAGGGCATACCTGCTATTGGACATGCGCGACCTGGGGAACCTGATCGACAGAGCTAAGCCTGGAGAAGGTCCCTCTAGGACCAAGTAGATTAGGTTTATTTGTATTAGAATCACTTTTCGAATGTAATAAGGCAAACTCCATTAGTGACTTATTTATTTATTATCGTTTTAGATTCGTCTTATTTATTACTTTAATGAAATGAGGCAGTTATTGGCATTAAAATTCTCCAAATCTACTTGTCTCTAGGCCTACCTCGGGCACAACGAGGCTCCCAAATTAGGACGCGAATTTTACATTTCCGCAATGTGTGTTTAAATACTGCAAATACTTTTCCAGAATTCTTATTGACTTGGCTACTTTTTTGTTTTTCTTTCTTTTTGATTATTCCCATTCCCTAAGGTTGGTTCACGTATACTGGCATCATATGCATATCACACCAGATCTAGAGGCCCTCCACCTCCTCCTCCTCCTCCAATTAATCAGAAAAGCAAGGGAAAAACTAAGATGGACGATATGAGTGGCGTCAGGAAAGATAACGCTACACATGCTGAGAATGTGGAAACTTCTGATGGTCGGAGTACTCCGACACCAAAAGATTTGGTCTTATGGCTGGAACAGAAAATACTTGAATTGCAAGGGGAGCTTGAGCAGATCCGCAACTTGGCAAACTTGTTCCTCACACTAAACGTCCCAGACATCAACCAACCAAACACCCAAAACCCGGTATCTTCTCAAAACACACCAAACCAACGCCCACAAAATCCTCCCGCACCCCACCAATATGCAACACCTCCTCAAAATTCTAATCCTTTTCCCATACTGACACCCCCTCAACACTAGCATCTCCCGACTCAATATCCGCAAACGACTTATCACACTCCTCAGAATACCCCACAACCTATCCCCAATCCTCAAAATTCAACCAATGATCACCATTACACTTAAACCCCTGGCATTCATCAAAATAATCCCATATATGTGGAAACCCTACCCCGCTCCACTCAACCAATCTCATACACACCAGAATCCGTCGAGAAGGACCTGCTCATTAAGAACATGGCAGAGGAGATCAAGAAGCTCACAAGTCGAGTCCAGGGTGTTGAAGGAGGCAAAGGGACCGAAGGACTGAATTATGAGGACTTGTGCATTCAGCCAGACGTGGAACTGCCGGAGGGATACAAACCTCCTATGTTCGAAATATTTGATGGAACGGGTGATCCAAAGGTACATTTGAGAACATACTGTGACAAGCTTGTAGGGATTGGAAAGGACGAAAGGATTCGCACGAAGTTGTTCATGAGAAGCCTCATCAGAGACGCCTTATCTTGGTACATAAGTCAGAATACCAAGAAATGGGCTAATTGGGTAAGTATGGAATCAGACTTCATGGATAGATTCAGGTTCAATACAGAAAATGCACCGGATGTCTTCTACATACAGAACCTCAAGAAAAAGCCAACGGAGACTTTTGCGAGTATGCTACTCGATGGAGGTCATAAGCAGCAAAAGTCAGGGCGGCATTGGAAGAAGAGAAGATGAATAAATTCTTTGTCAGAGCTCAGGATCCACAATATTACGAGAGGTTAATGGTCATTGAGAATCACAAGTTCTTCTACATCATCAAGCTCGGAGAAAGGATTGAAGAAGATATTAAGAGTGGAATAGTAAAAAAATTTGAAGCGTTGCAGGCCACAAACAAAGCGTTACAATCAGAAGGCATATCAAAGAAGAAAGAAATAGGGGCAGTGATGGTAGCCCAGGGCCCAAAATCTCCACTCACATACCAGACACCTCCACCCACATACCAACCTTCACCTCCCAGATATCCTCAATCCTCCACCACCTACATCTCTTATAACACTCAACCAGCCTAGTATCATTCACCTCCATCTCGTCCGAATTATCAAAAACCCAGACCTAATTTCGATCGCAAACCACCCAGACAATATACCCCTATTGCTGAACCTATCGACCCGTTATATGAAAGGTTAAAGGTTGCCGGATATGTCACCCTTATTCCCTCTGTGGCTATGGAAAACTCCTCCTAATGGGTCAACCCAAACAAGACATGTGCGTACCATTCTGGCATGCAAGGACATACTATTGATGAATGTTGCACCCTGAAAGACAAGATCCAGAAGCTGATTGATACCAAGGTCATACAGGCAAAGGAAGCCGCACCTAATGTTCGCAACAATCCCCTCCCAGATCATAGGGGTGAAGGAGTCAATGTAATAGAAACTAATGAAGAATGGGAACCTGAGGGGTCAATCGGGCTTATTCGGGAGGGTGAAAACCCTAAGAAACATGCAGTCACACTCACTCACATTATGGTACAGGTATAGCCGCCAGTTGAAGTTGAGATAGCCGCACCGACTCCCTTTGAAGTAGAAGTGACACCAACTACAACTACACCTACTCCATTTGAGGTAGAAGTAACCACACCTTTCACTGTGACGGTGGAATCCACACCACCCTTCAATTTCAACATTGTACCTTGGGATTATGTTGCCGAAGCTAGGAGAAAAGGGAAAACAAATATGGAAGAGTTCGGTTCTGCACAAGGAATGACCAGAACAGGAAAGATATATACACCTGAACATTTGAGAGGGACAAGTAAGGAAGTTTCCACCAAACAACCCATCATTGAAACTGGTCATGATGATCTCTAGAGGAAAGTACAGGCAAGAGAGTACTCTGTTGTTGATCATCTGAATAAAACTCCCGCCCAGATATCTATCCTGTCACTGCTACAAAATTCTGAGGCACATAGGAGTGCTCTGATAAAGGTATTGAACGAAGCATATGTACCCAACAATATTACCAGCGGAGAAATGTCCAACATAGTGGGGCAAGTGTTGGAGAGCCATAAGATCACCTTCCATGAAGAAGAGTTGACACTTGAAGGATTGAGTCATACAGTGCACTGCACATCACAGTGTTATGTGAGGATAAGTTCATCTCCAGAGTTTTGATAAACGGAGGGTCCAACCTCAACATCAGTCCACTGACAACTCTGAAAAGTCTAGGCAAGGGTCTGCATGAAATACAAGTAGGATCTATGAATATGAAGGCGTTCGATGGGTCGCAAAGAGCCACGATTGGGGAAACCAACTTATGCTTACAGATGGTCCCACTTGGTTCAATGTCGAATTCCAGGTGCTAGACATATCTGCCTTCTACAATTTGCTGTTGGGACGACCTTGGATACATGCCGCGGGGGCTGTTGCATCCACTTTGCAGGAGGATGTGAAATTTGAATGGAACCATCAGGAAGTGATCATCCATGGAGATGGAAGCAATTCCATTTACACTAATCAGATTGTTCCAGTAGTGGAGAACAGAAAGAAGTTAGATGGAGAAGCTTACAATCGCATCGAGCGTGTTAATGCAATCGAGAAGGATAAGTGGTGGAGTAGCAAAATAGAAAGAATATTGGCATGGAGAGGTTATGAACATGGTAAGGGGCTTGGTAAGAATCTTCAAGGTATCGCCAAGCTAATACAACTGAAACATCATGGTATAACCTTTGGGCTTGGATATCCGTATACCTGGCAGGAATATAATGATTGGTCGCCACCATGGCGTGGTCCATATTACCCACTTGAGCAACCAGTGCCGCATTTGAGCCAATCCTTTCATCAAGCCGATACAATATGGGGATCTGAAGAGGAAGAAGCTTTGGCCAGGTTAAGGAATCTATCTTAGAAGATGAAGATATGGATTTCAATGTAATAGTTGAGGAGGAAGAAGGCCTTACCATTCAGACGGTGAAAAGTGGAATATTTCTCAAAAATTGAACCGCTACACCATCAAGGGCCCGACGAGTCCCGGGGTAGCATGGCTGCTAGCATCATTTATTTTTGAAAAAAAGTCTTCTTGAGAATTTTGTTTTAAAAATATCTTTCAGTGTTTCATTTCTAAAAACATTGCTTGAGTTATTGAAAATCGCTTTGTTTGACATTTTAATATTTACCAATGGCTTGATGTTTTTCAGATCTTTCTCTCTACATCATTACTATTTCTTATCTTGATGAACCATCGACCGTGACATGTAATGAGACAACGCAACATAAGGACAGTGACTCGGAAGAGATGAAGAAGAGGTTCACGAAGATAGAATTCCGGCATGTCCCTAGAATTCAGAATGAATTTGCAGGCGCATTGGCCACCCTGTCCTCAATGATAAAACATCTAGAAAAGAACTCCATCGATCCCTTTCCGATGAGAATCCATAATCAGTCGGCATATTGTGCTCATGTCGAAGAAGAAACAGATGGAAATCCATGGTTCCACGATATCAAGAAATATTTGGCAAAAGGAGAATAACTGGAGCAGGAAAACCACAATCAAAAACTAGGGCAGTATTTTGAGGAGGACCCTCAAAATTCCGAAGCAAGTTCAGCCAATAGCATACGGAATAGCCAGAAGGTACCTCAAAATTCTATGGCAAAGAAGGTCGCAATGTCTCTAATAATGCCACAGTTGCTGGTTCATCTAACTGATTTCTAATTTGCATATTACTACGTCTTTGAAAAATATGCACGCATAATTTTGAAAAGAAACTTTACTTTTTATCCAAATGCTACCCATGGTAACTTGAACATGATCCTCGGTCATAGTGGAGTACAGCCAGCAGACGAAGGCACGAACCAACCTCCCCCGCAAAATTCACAAATTTTCTTTGGATGCAGGAATAGGTCATCACCATAAGCATCGTCACGACAGTAGAACTGTTATGCATAAAACACATTTCCAGCTAAGAATACTTCACTCTTATTTTTACATTTGTATGAGGCTAAGCCCTGCCTCCCATTTACATAAGGCTAAGCATTGCCTTCTCTCTGCATGAGACTAAGCCCTGTCTCAATTCTTGCATGAGGCTAAGCCATGCCTCCCTATTTGCATAAGGATAATCATTTCCTTCTCTTTGCATGAGACTAAGATCTGTCTCAATTCTTGCATGATGCTAATTCCTGCCTCCCTATTTGCATAAGGCTAAGCATTGCTGCCTCTTTGCATGAGACTAAGCCATGTCTCAATTCTTGCATGAGGCTAAGCCCTGCCTCCCTATTTGCATAAGGCTAAGCAATGACTTTTCTTTGCATGAGACTAAGCATTGTCTCAATTCTTGCATGAGGCTAAGCCCTGCCTCCCTATTTGCATAAGGCTAAGCATTGCCTTCTCTTTGCATGAGGCTAAGCCCTGCCTCCCTATTTGCATAAGGCTAAGCATTGCCTTCTATTTGCATGAGACTAAGCCATGTCTCATTCTTGCATGAGGCTAACCCCTGCCTCCACAGTTGCATAAGGCTAAGCATTGCCTTCCCACTGCGTGAGACTAAGCATTGTCTCTATCTTGCATGAGGCTAAGCCTTGCCTCCGCAATTGCATAAGGCTAAGCATTGCCTTCCCGCTGCACGGGACTAAGCATTATCTCTCCTTTCATAACCACAAATGTTGCTCTATTCCAAACCTTACATTACTCTCTTCTCTCGGGACTAAGCTCTTCCCTCAACTCTACACAAGACTAAGCTCTATCTTGTTTTACCTCTAGCATCATGTCTCTGCACCTCATGGGCTGATAAATAGCCAATTTGTCCGAAGGTGTCATAGTCTGAAGGCATCATCCTCATAGCCAGAAGACACCATGCCATGGCCTGAGGATCTCTCAATCTTGCACATCATTATTCAAAGGCATCATGGTTCAGAGGCACCATTTTCATGGCCCGAGAACATCATTTCATGGCTTGTGAATCCCTTACCATACAATTCATGGCCCGGGACATCATGGTCTAAGGACTTTATCCTCACCATCTAAAAGACAGTCTTCATGGTCCGAAGGGAATTTGTATCATGTCTAAATTTAAGCAATAATTTATACATATGTGCTTCCCGTGCATTTCTGTAAATTTGCAGGTGGTCCGGAAAGTAACTGTTATCCTAACAGGAGAAATCCCGATCCGATTTCCATCCACATCCTTCAAATTATTTCAAGCATAACCATTCATCATACGTTACCTATTCTCATTTACCCATAACCGTTTCGAACCCTAATTAACCCTATTTGGAACATCTTGCCTGTTCTTGCAACAACTTCATCGCCTTACTCTACCGTTGGATCCAGAACTACATACGGCCTGATTCCTGTAAAATCAAGGATATGAAGGCAGCTCAGAAACCAGAGTGCGGCCTATATCTTTCAAATCACCCTATTCCGTCAAAATTGGTCATCATGTCTTTACCCGACAACTCTTTCATCCTTTCCGGATAAAGAGGGACAGTTGTTGATACCCAATTTTTCCCTCATATATTTTTAAATATACATATATCCCTTCAAAATAGTGCATGAACATCATCAAGTATTTTTCATAATTTTTAAAGGTTTTTAATCAATTTATTCCTGCATTTTATTATATAAATGATTATTAATTGCATTTCAAATAATTTTTATGATTATTTACCACTTAATTTTCATCATTTATACCCATATTAAGTTTTAAATATTTTTGATGTATTTATCATAATTATATTTGCATCCTTAGGCTAAATTTGCATATTTTGCAATAATAGCCCATATATATGCATAATTACGCTATTTTATAGAAAATGGCTTTTTATATTTTATAATATTAAGTAATTATTTTATATCATTTTTGATGCACATGTGATATTTTTGTTGTTTATTAATTAATTTTTTATAAACTATTTATTTGTTAAATTGGGTATTTAAAATATAGCCCCCTAAAACCACAATTTCGGACATGTACACTACCCAATTACCCCAGACCAATTGCCTATATATTAGATCAATAAACCAGCCCAAGATTAATTAACCCAGACCCATTACCCAATCCCATACCCGTTTATTACAACCCGCCCGGCCTAATTTTAAATCTCAGTTGTTGATCTCTCGAGATCAACGTCCCATAACCCTTTTCCCCCTGTTTAACTTACCCAAACCCCTAACTCTAATTCATTTCACCTAGCCCACTGTCACTATACACTGTCTTATGTTCCTCCCCCTATTCTTTCAAAACCCTAGCGTCGTCACTCAAAACCTCCCTGATTCTAGACCCAAAATGGAATCAATCCATGATTCCTTACCTTATTTGGTCCCCCCTCCTTACTAGCTACCCATTTTGTTGTTACCTAATAGCTTGCCTAAAATAGCAAGCAGATCCTATAAAGATCGAACCAAAGCTGGTTCAAATCTTTAACCTACTTTTGTTTCCGTCTATGTTCATCATCTTTTCTTTGTAAGTACGAATATTTACGTATCTCTTGAGGATTCTTACTTAACCTTAAAATTAGGGTTTGATATCTTAATTGAACCGAATCTGGTTCGATTCTGGTTTTCTCTTTGAACAATCTCCTGTCTACGTTCATTGTATGTGATTCATTGCCTTATTTTGAGCGATTTTGTGAAGGTTTACCTAAAAATTAGGGTTTGAGAATTTTACTGATCTTCTGATACTCTTTCCTTCATCGTATGAGACTGATATTTTCCTTATTCTGTTCAATCTACCATGTTTCCATTATTTCTTTACCTTATTTGCCTTGAAACTGCGTGTTAATTGATATTTTCCTTATTCTGAGTGTTACTTGCCTGATTACACGCTATTATGCCTTGTTAATTGAATGAACTCTGTATTATTTGTCCTTAAACTAGACTTCAATTGGTTCTGTGATTGATTTCTTTCCTTGCTTATGTGTGTTTAGTTACTTCCCTTATTTGTTCACCTAATTGAATACTATTTAAACCCTTTCCCCTTTCCCCTTTGGACGGACTTGAGCTCTCAATAATCTCACTAAAACTTAGCTTTTTACTTTGATTATGTGCTCGATTATTTCTAGTCTTTGCCAGTTGAAAGCCAAGGCCAAGTGATTCTGGACTTAACTACTGTGGTGTATTTACTTGCTTTCCTACCTAGCTGGTAAGACATTCTCCCTTGGCACTCTATTCTCCATGTTTAATAATATGTGTTGCTCGACCAGCAAGTTTAAATTCTGAGTATGATTCTGCCCCTGTATATGATTCTATGATTTCATCTAGTCCCATAAGTGACATTATTAATTGGTTATACTTTGAATAATATGAATCCTCCTAAAAGCTAGCTCAATGTTTAACTTATCTCATGCACACTGTTTGCTAATCCTGCACCTTTTCTGAACTTTTCATTCTTAGGATACTACCAGCATGAAATTAGTCAATTAATCCTAACTTGGCATATTTGTATTTGTGCCCTGCAAACTTGTTTCTAACATGTTTTGCATCATTCTGGATTCATCTGATAATTTGACTGATTGCCATAACACTTTGCCTAAATGCTTCTGTGATTAAACAAGGTTGTCCTAAATAATATCACGAACATTTAGCTTAACCAGACTTCAACTTATTTGAACTGTGTGTTTGAGCATGAACCTTGATTGTTTTCTTGGTGCAATTCTACCTACAAGTTTTGTGTCTTAAACTTTATTTTTTTCTTCTGAAATCAACTGTTTTAAATTTTTCTCTCCCTCTTTTATATGTTGTTACTCTTTTAAAATCTTCCACTCTTAGTCCCTTACGTTCTATCCTCAACCACCCCAGTGTGAGCACTGCTCAGGGTCCATATGAGACTCCTGTGAACTTCGACACACTGGGAACTGGTTCCTAATCCCTTTTGAATTATCTCTAAATATTTGGTTCTGGTGTGAGCATTGTCATGGGTCCTTGAGTCCCTTGGGAACTTTGACACATTGGAAACCTGGTTCTATATGTGTTACGGGTGAATCACTCGTATTTGGCTATGCTATACCTATGAGATGAGTCTCGAAGTTGATTGGTTTGAAGGCCTGGTTCCCAGGTTTATTTGGGCCTAATGAAGGCTCCCTATAGCGTACCATATTGCTATTATGTAATTCATTCATTATCTGGAATGTAATAACTTTGTAATAAACAGATTCTGGGGTATGTAGTAAAATCGGGGGGTTTCTTATTTCCATTTGTTATCTGGGTAGAAATCCTGCCTATAGGGTTTCATCGATGTTGTTAGTTTTCATTTGTCAAAACTATATAAGTTCTATGTTGTGTTTAGAAATCCTGCCTATAGGACTTTTGTTGGTCATGTTGATTCTGAGTTCTATATTTGCGTATTAGAGATCCTGCCTATAGAGTTAATGTTATAATTGCATTAGACAATCCTGCCCATAGGATCTGTCAGTACGTCCAACAAACATGTGTTAGCAATCATGCCTATAGAACCCCCAATGTTTGATTCAATTGTTTTCTAGCAATATGTACAATTTCTGCCCATGTACTGCTTAATAGATATCATGCCTATAGGACTAAAATCAATTTCAAACCTAGAGATCATGCCTATAGGATATAAATCAATTTAGTAATAGATATCATGCCTATAGGACTAAAACCAATTTCAAATCTAGAGATCATGCCTATAGGATTTAAATCAATTCGCTCATAGAAATCATGCCTATAGGATTCTATTCGTTTGGAATATAATTTCCACCGTCAATGACTTAGAAAATATGCCTATAGGATCGAATAACAATTCTAGATTCGTAATTGTGATTCATTATTATCTGAAATGCCTAGATATTATACTGAATAAAAACAATAGGCAAATGATAGGTCCTGACACTCACCTTAATAAAACTGCCTCTGTATATCTGTCTTCTCGCCTAGATATGCTGCCTATAGGAACTTTAATATTAATAAAGCTTGCCAAATAAATTGCGTGCATTTGTTGTTTATGAGATGGAGGTCAGTATGAGCCCATATCTGCCTTGTTTAAAAGTCCTAATTCTTGTCGCCTAGTCTTTTACAATTTTGAGCAACTGAGGTTTAGTCTAGAACTATCCCAAATAGAGGTCCTAATGGCTCCAGGGCCATAGGTAAGGGACCGGTAGTGCATGTTTGAAAGCGAACTAGAATCAACTAGAATGCTTTAGGTAACAACTTAAAGATAGTAATCAGGTAGTCGGAGATGATAGTTTGTGCGCTAAATACCATGAGTAATGCCCTGACTTGAGGGAGTTACAAAGTATTGCACGGGGTGATCCTATAGGCTAAAAACCTAGGACCCCCCATCCCTATTAATTAGTTTTCTTTTCCTTAGACTAATTCGCTTAATTTATGTTTGGTTGGGACTCACTGTTGTGGACCTTGAGGGGTGCTTAACACCTTTATCTCATGGTAATTTGAGCCCTTACTCGATCTCTGGCGATGTAAACCGGTATAACATGAGTTATCTGCCTTAGGTGCCCTAACGCACCTTAATCCATTAGGTGGCGACTCTAAACCAATTCCTTTTCCTTACCCTCTCAAAAGGAGTTGTCCCAAAATATTGAAACCTGATGTCGCGAGGAAAAACAGGCGCGACCCATACCAAAGAGAAAATAAAGATAAAGGAAAGATAGTGTAATAGTTATTACATACCAAATGTCAATGTCAATCAAAATGGATCAATACCCAAATAAAAATAAGCATTGTCCCTAATGCTAATAGAAAATAAGAACAGGGAAAAGGTAGTGATTGAAGAAAACTCCCTAAGTGTCTTTAGTCTGCATCGTGTCCTCAGCCTGTATGGTGTCCTCAGCCTGCATGGGGTCCTCAGCACCCTCTGTCTCCTCGTCTTGTATCTAATCATCTCCTAGCTGAGGGACAACTGGGTTTTTGAGCATCTGTATCAACTCCTCAGCAGTGTGTGTAGTTGCAGCCGACTCCTCAGACTAGCCGGTTGCTACCTCTTCTGTCTCTGGTACCCTCAGAAGCTTCCCTGGATGGGAGGTAGTCATTGTTGTTTGAAGGTTCAGGAGGTGGTCTAGTAATTTTAGACTTGTTGCTTAGGATCTTTTGAACTGACAGTGGTAGGTTGGGTTTGCCTCTGCCCCGGCCTCGGGAGGATTCTGCCCTCCCTTTTGAAGTATTTCCTCTACCTCGTGATTGAACCATTGTCTGCAACACATAGGTAGTAGAAATCAGTTAGAACTGGAGCTCATAATATATAGAATCGGGATTCAAAGTGCAGTAAACAGTCTCAGAAGTGGGCAGTGCGGACCGCACAAAAGTGAGTGCAACCGCATACTGTCCAGTGCGGACCGCACAAAAATGACTGTGGCCGCATAATGCCCAGTGCGGACCGCACAAAAATGAGTGCGGACACACAGCCCCGGGTTCAGACTACTGGGGTCTCTGAATTTGCCTCTGTGCAGACCACATAAAAATGAGTGCGGCCGCACAACCTATTGCAGACCGCACAATTTTGAGTGCGGCCGCATACTACCCTGCTGGTTCTCTGAAGTTTCAATTGTGCGGACCGCACAAAATTTAGTGCGTGACTCACAAGTCCACTGCGGTCCACACAAAATTGAGTGCGGTCGCACAATGTCATCAACCAAAGTGCCCTAAACTTAGGGTACTGCGGACCGCACAAAAATGTATGCGGCCGTATACCCTAGTGCGGACCTCACAAAAGTGTGTGCGGCCGTATACCCTAGTGCGGACCTCACAAAAGTGTGTGTGGTCGCATAATTCAAATAACACCGGCACTGAACTACGGTTTACATAGGGATTTTCACTAATTAAGCAAGATTTTTAGCAATTATGCATGAATAGCTACTATCCCAGGCCCTATTTAGCATTTAAAACACTACCCACATGATTCCAAGCAAGATTTGACTATCTATTGACAATTTAGGAATGAACCTAACCCTAGACTAAAAACACTAAAACAAAAAAAAAGAAAAAAGGAGAATCTAAAGCATTAAAATTAACATACTAGTAATGATTATGCAGATAAGATTTACACTTGATGAAATGAGAGAAGATTGAGAGCAAAGAGAGTGTACTGTGCTAGGTTGGTCTTCAAAGGTCAAAGTTTGTAAAATGTGAAAAGCTTAGAAAAGTCCTATTTTACAAATGCACAATGATTTGTTGGTCCCATGCACGCAAAATCTTTCGAAACAAGGGAAAGAAGAAATAATATGAAAGGCATTGAAATTCTATTTAAATAAATTGCCATTAATTCGAGGAGATCAATTATTCGTGGTGGAATTTATTTCATTTTCTGTGAGGAGTTTAGTCTCCAAATCCCATTTCTTGCAGTTATAAAAAATAGTAATATGATAAATATATGCCGTTTTTTTTTTTCCTTTAATCAAAACTTTAGAACACATTTTCTTACAAATACTGTCACAAAACAAAAAAATTAATCGTACGAAATATGAAGTAAATGTCTCATATCACAATCTGCGGTCGGAAAATTAGTTGAAGAGATGATAAAATCAACCAAAAAAGAATAAAAAAATTACCATCATGAACAAAAATTTATGAGAGAAATGAACTTGAGCTCTTTTAGCCTTAGGAGTCAAGAGTTTTATTAGGGCAATTAGAGTTTTATATATATATATA
>ML301735.1:0-45961 GCA_005239505.1 Nicotiana paniculata
TATATGTATTTGTCTTTTTATATGTTTTTCAAAAATGCTAGTAAGTTGTTAACTGCATAATATATCTTAATATACATTCAAAAACATATGCAATTTTATATATATATATATATATATATATACCAGAATATGGTATACATATTACCTGCTCAATGCCTTTTTCTAATTTTCTAATCTTTTTAACAATAGCCTCCTTCTCCTCTTCTCCGTCTGTTTATTTGGGTTCCAACGTAGGAGGATCAGCATTGGGAACCTCAGATGTTTGTTCAGCCTCTTTAACTTTGTACTCAATTTTGTCTGGCAAAGACAGCAACTCAATCTCTTCGGGAGATTCACTTAGGTTGGTAAACTGAATGAGAAAAAACCAATTAGTTTGATTAAGGTAGAAATGTAGAATAATTGTAGATATATTGAAGGTAAATGTATAACCATAAGAAATATAGTTTACCTTTATCTATTCAGGCTTTATCATTTTTTCTTCAAAGGCAGCTAACCAAATATGCCCCTTACTAGCCGACCATGACAGTATGCGAGGTATTGAGTTAGAACTCCTCGTAGCTAGATCAGTGTTGACGGAAGAGCAACAATCATAGAGCCATACTTGCATTGCTAGTGGGCATCCTCGTATGAGATAAGAATATACATACGGATTTAGTCTGTGCCTAACAGATTCCATCAACTGGTTGAAAGATTTAATACCCCATGGGTATGACTCATACTGCCCAAATTCTACCAAATAGAACCTAAAGTGATCTACAAAAGTCACATGGTCTTTGTCCGAAGGACAAATAAAAAATTCTAAAAGATAAAGAATGCACAACTTCACCGCATCCTCATCGTTTACCCAGGTTCTAGTGGTTACTATATGTTTCAAATATAACTTCTCCACTCTTAATTTGTTAGGAAAATAACTGCTCATTATCTTGCTAACAAAATTGGAAGTATAACCAAAATCTGTAACCTGAGTAACACATCTTAGACCAGTAATTAGTGCAAACTCCCTCAATCCAAAATTTAGTGTTTCACNTTAACTGGACAGAAAAATATGATGCATTGGATGAGGTCAATTCATACATCATCAGAAGATGAATGACTTGGTTTTGCATGCATATAGTGGGAAGAGACAGTAAGTATCCAAAACACGTCTTCTTAAAAAGTTTCAACCCATTTGGAGACAGAAGCTCTTTAATCTGGCTAGGAATGCTAGGATCACACAATGTGTGGAATCTAAGCACCCCATAATCAAAATTATGTGGGGCAAAAAAGTGTCCATTCTGCACAAACAATAAATAATCTCACATTAATATACTGCCTAAAAAAGATACATTCATCTATAAATTATCTACAGCATAACTACAAAGGATAACATAATATCTACAATTTAACACGTAATATGCAAATAACCAGCAACAAAAATATCTACAATTCTGATACAAATATTACAAGTAATGTAAAAATATAACTACAAAAAAAACTATAAAATATCTACAAATGTAAAGGCAGAACATCAAAACTACAAATAATATTCAAAATTAAGACATTTAATCTATAATTGTCTAAAAACACATATTACACAGATTTTAACATCCTAAATCAAACTAAATAATTAGAAACGAAATTAATAAATTTTTACCTTCACTACTGAATGTTTCCGAATATTTTTAGGGTGTTTTTTTGAATGTTTCTTTATTTTTGGATTTTTCGAACTAGGAGACACCTTTGCTTTCTTTCCTGTTCGAAAATTAGGCACCTCTTCTACAAAATCGTCATCTACCAATAACTCTTTTCTTTTTCGTTTTCCTTGTTTCACTGGCGTAGACGTTTCTCCAGCATCGACATCATGTTTTTGTTTTGTTCTTGTTTCAGCTCTGATTTGTCAGGGAGAAAGACTATGAGTCGTATCTACAATTACATGGGAAGATTTCCCCTGCTTTTTGGGTGATTTTGGTGATAAAACACCCAAATCAAAAGAGGGTATATCATCTTCTGCTGCTTTTTTATGACTACGTTTCAAAGCTTTATTGGTCTTCATTGAGGAACTTTAACTGGAGTCAAATGGGTGAAACAATTTCAATTTTCTGTGAATTTAAGGGAAGAATGGGCAATGGAAGTTTGTGTGGTTTCAGAAGAGGGAAAATGTGTATAAAGAACGTGTGTCTGGGTAAACGTTGGTGAGGGTGAGAGTTTAGGAGAGAGAAACGTGGAATATACAGACACCTTTAATTAAGGAGTAAAACTCATTAATTAGACCTTTAATTAATTAAGGTATAAAATTGATAATTAGGTATACTAAGTATAATTAAGTCAAACATTAAACATTGAGGGTAATAAAGTTTACTATGTGGTATAGGAATGTAAAAATTCCTTAATTTTAACCACAACGCTGTCAAATTTATTTGTCTTCTATTTGTCATTTTCTATTATTTCACTTCATATTTTTTCTACTTAAATTTAATAAAATTACTCTCAAGTTAATTTACTTCAAAATTAAATCCTTCTACAAAGTAAATTGTCATTATCTCTTATTGATAATATTTGCTAAAACCTGCAATTAATGCTATTTGATGAAATTATTTTTATTTTCTTAGAGTATGTTGAAAGTTTTTATTTGTCTTATATTAAAAAATTTGGTTTAGGGTATAAGCTCCCTTTATTTAATTATTAGTATTAATTTAGTGTGATCAGTAACTCTTTGTTATTGTCTTTTATTTGTAAATAATAGTAACTTGTTATTTTTCTAATACAAAGGAATTTTACATTCTGTCAAATTTTTTTAGAGTTAATAAATTTTGAAATTCCTAAATTGATTTATTTGTTAAAAGTAACAACATTGTGAGTAGCTGAAGTAAGATTTTTGAAATTAAATAGATAATTAATAAAAAATAAAAGTGAATAGCTTTTCCGTACTTCTTTAAGAATATGTGACCTTGGTTTAAACTAAGAGGTTCTGTTAAAATGACTTCATTTTAAGATTACGCTTGAATAAAAAAAATAAAAAAAAAATTTGAAAGATATGCGACCAAATCCTGTTTGTTGTGTCCCACACCGCTTATACTATTGATTGTTGTCGTTTTAGACTGAACTCATTTGTATAAAATTCTGTATCTGTCACGAATTGTAATAACATCACGTTGAAAATCACATCCAAATCCATTGGGACCATTGTAATTGTCGATTTTTCTTGATATTAAAAATACTGGAAAGAGGATGTTATTTCCACGCATTCTCATCATGGTCATGATCGATCAGCTCCATACAAATGATGTCGCATGAAACGAGGAGTAGATTTGTGTTAATAAAACCTATATCTAATTATTAAGACGACGCATTTAGAAATTTTATCATGTGAAATTATTAGTCTTTTGCCGAGAAATTGAAATAGACCATGCAAATGTCATATCTAAGTTTATTTATGAGCAAAATTGAAGAATGGTTCCCGAAAAATTTCAAGAAAAGAATTCACATCCACTTTAATAAGTTCAGGCGTAGAAAAATTCCCCAAATTGATGACAGAAACATCATTTAAGTTTTTTAGTTCGATTTTCAGGTATATTTTACCGATGTTTGTGTACTTTAGATTTGGCTAAATTATTGTCTTAGCGCGTGAACAGTGGCTGCTAGCTCCAAATCATGAACTGGATAATTCTTCTCGTGGATCTTCAACTGACGCGAAGCATAACCAATAACCTTGCCATCCTACATCAACACTGCAACAAGTCCAACCCGAGATGCATCACAATACACAATATATGGCCCTGAACCTGTGGGCAAAACCAACACCGGTGCCGTGGTCAAGGTTGTCTTGAGCTTCTGAAAGCTCGCCTCACACTCATCTGACCACCTGAACTGGGCACCCTTCTGAGTCAACCTGGTCATCGGGGTTGCAATAGATGAAAAGCCTTCCACAAACCGACGATAGTAACCTGCTAAGCCCAAGAAACTCTGAATCTCTGTAGCTGACGTGGGTCTAGACCAATCATTGACTGCTGAAATCTTCTTGGGATCCACCTGGATACCCTCTGCTGATACAACATGATCCAGGAATGCAACTAAGCTCAACCAGAACTCACACTTAGAAAACTTGGCATACAACTGACTGTCCTTCAGAGTCTGAAGATTGACTCGAAGGTGTTGCTCGTGCTCCTCCCGGCTGCGGGAATAGATCAGAATATCATCAATGAAGACAATCACGAAGGAATCCAAATAAGGCCTGAACACTCGGTTCATCAAGTCCATAAAAGCAGCTGGGGAATTTATCAACCCCGAATGACATCACTAAGAACTCATAATGCTCATACCGAGTGCGGAAAGCTGTCTTAGGGACATCGGATGCCCTAATCCTCAACTGATGGTATCCAGATCTCAAATCGATCTTCAAAAATACCTAGGCACCCTGAAGCTGATCAAATAAATCATCAATTCGCGGCAATGGATACTTGTTCTTGATGGTAACCTTGTTCAATTGCCGATAATCTATACACATCCTCATCGACCCATCCTTCTTCTTAACGAACAACATCGGCGCACCCCAAGGCGAGACACTAGGCTTAATGAAGCCTTTATTAAGCAAATCTTACAAATGTTCTTTCAACTCCTACAACTCTGGCGGGGCCATACGATATGGCGGAATAGAAATGGGCTCACGCTTACTACAAGAATGTATCATGATGAGAATCAAAGCAGTCTTGTGAATGCCCAGTTCTCCTGTCTTCTTCGGGTCCTTAATAGAACTCAAAACTAGGTTTCTTCTGTATATAAGCCCGAAAGGGCTGCCGTCCGATGGGTACAAGAAAGTGACGAAGTTGCTTTGACTACAGAACTAGAGAGATACTACAAGTTAGCCAAATCAATGCAAAATTCAATATCCCTGTAGGGTTGCATACCCGGCAGGTCTGCAGGAAACATCTCTGGAAACTCACGGACAACGGGCACAGACCCTATAGAAGGAACCTCAGCACTAGGATCACGAACATAGGTCAAATAGGCCAAACACCCCTTCTCAATCATGCGTCGAGCCTTCATATATGAGATAACCATGCTGGAAGAATGACCAGGAGTCCCCCTCCACTCCAGTCGAGGCAACCCCAACAATGCTAATGTCACGGTCTTGGCATGACAGTACAGTATGGCATGATAAGGCGACAGCCAATCCATCCCCAAATAACATCAAAATCTACCATATCCAGGAGCAGAAGATCTACACTGGTCTCAAGACCACCAATAACCACTACACATGAACGGTAGACATGATCTACTACAATAGAATCACCCACCGGTGTAGACACATATACAAGAGTACTCAGAGAATCACGAGGCATAACCAAATAAAGAGAAAAATAAGATGACACATAGGAATATGTGGACCCTGGATCAAATAAAATTGAAGCATCCCTGCTGCAAACTGAAACCATACCTGTGATAACTGCATCGGAGGCCTCATCCTCAGGTCTGGCTAAAATAGCATAACATCGGGGGTGGGCCCACCAGTCTGAACTACATCCCTGGGACGACCTTCTACTGGCTGACCTCTACCTCTAGCGGTCTGGCCTCCACCTCTAACGGCTTGACCTCCACCTCTAACACCTCGACCCCTACCTCTAGCTGGCTGAGCAGGCGGTGGAACACTTGGTACTAGAACCATGGCACGAGAACCCTGGTGCTGAGAACTGCTTGAGGCTCAAGGGAAAAATCTAGTTATGTGCCTATGATCACCATAAGTATAACAAGCCCTCGGCTGTGAGGATGCTGACCTTGGAACTGACCCTAACGACCTGAGTAACCACCCTGAAAACCCTAAATCGGCGGTGCACTGATAGGAGCAGATGGTGCACTATAGGGCAACTGATCAGAATACTGCATATGAGAACCACATCCACCTGGAGCACTGCGAGAAACCTGAAGTGCTGAATGAAACGGCCTAGGAGGATGGCCCCTACCAAAAGAATCCCTGCCTCCAGATGAGGTGCCACTTGGCCTGCCAAAATGACGGGGTCTCTTGTTAGACCCCTGACCACCCCCCTGCAGCAGAACTATCTCAACTCGTCTGGCCACATTGACTTCATCGTGGAAAGAAATCTCACCCCTTGTCTCCTTTGGCCTTTTGCAATCTGATCGGCTGAGCTAGCCCCTCAATAAATCTCTTCACCCTCTCTCACTCGGTGGGAATTATCATAATAGCATGTCGGGCCAAGGTAACAAATCTGGTCTTGTACTGAGTGACAGTCATAGAGCCCTGCTGGAGACGCTCAAATTGCCTCTGAAGATCCTCTCTCTGGGTGATGGGAAGAAACTTCTCCAGAAATAGCTGAGTGAACTGGGCCCAAGTCAAGGCCGGTGATCCAACTGGTCTGGCCAAACAATAATTTCTCCACCAAGTCCTGGCGGGACCTGACAGACGAAAGGTAGCAAAGTCGACCCCATTGGTCTCTACTATCCCCATGTTCCATAGAACCGCATGGCTGCTATCCAAATAGTCCTGGGGATCCTATGAAGATACACCGCTATAAGTAGTAGCGAAAAGCTTGGTGAACCTGTCCAGCCTCCATAAGGCATCAGCAGACATAGCTACTCCATCACCGGTCTGAGCCATAATACTCGACTGAACTACCCCAGCTGGCTGAGCTACTGGAGTCTAAAACTGAGAAGCCAACTGCTCCGGAGTGCGAGTAGCAGGAGTCTGGGCTCCTCCCCCATCCTGAGAGATGGTTGGTGCTGCAGGAAGCAAACCTTCATGAGTGACACTCTCTATGAGGCCCACTAGACGCACCAGAGCATCCTGGAGTACTGGGGTGGCAATGAACCCCTCGAGAACCTGAGCTGGCCCAACCGGGACTGTCTGGCAGGAACCTCATCAGCAAACTCTACCTGAGGCTCCGCCACTGAGGCTGCTGCTCTGGGCTGAGCTCTGCCCCTGCTCGGCTTCTAGCATAGCCTTGGCCCCTCGTAGGAGCTGCAACTGGAGGCTCGGGCTGCTGATCAGTGGATGAAGAAGCACGTGTTCTCGCCATCTGCCCGAGAATAGAATAGAAATTCAGTTTTAAAATTCAAATCGCACTACAGAGAATAATAGATGTGAAGTTATTCCTAAACTCTAATGCCTCTGGGGGATAAGCACAGACGTCTCCATACCGATCCCTCAGACTCTACTAAGCTTGTCCGTGAATTTGTGAGACCTAAGCAACCTAGTGCTCTGATAACAACTTGTCACGACCTAAATTTCCCATCGTCGGGACCGTGATGACGCCTAACGTTGAACCCGCTAGGCAAGCCAATGTGAATATCTAATTTACCTTATTACTTTATCATAATCTAATAATATGTGAAATACAACACTTAACATAAATAAAAGTACAAAATGAAGCAAGTTATATAAACTCAATTTAATGCCTTTACGAAATTTCACAAAAGCCAATCCCAGAATTTTGGAGTCACAAACTCACGGACTGTCTATGAATAATACATATAACTGTCTGAATGAAATAAGTACATCTGTTTCTGAAATAACTAGAACGAAATACAAAAAGAAGTAGGAGGGGATGCCAAGGCCTGCGGACGCCTGCAGGACTACCTCAGGGTCTCTATTGGACTGAAGGTAGCAACCTCGATCTATGGTCCGTAGGGTCCTACACCGGGATCTACACGAAAGTGCAGAGTGTAGAATCAGTACAACCGACCTGATGTACTGACTAAGTGCCGAGCCTAACCTCAGCGAAGTAGTGACGAGGCTAGGATACGACAACCAAAGTCAACTTGTGCAGTTTAATAGTATACGGAGAAAAATAATACAATGAGAAATAATCAGTTAAGCATAAGGGAAAAAGGGAACATGTTGAGGGGAGGAAATATCAAATAATGGAAATTACGAGGTAAGGCACAATTTAGATATCTATTTAAGCAACGGAATAGTAATACGAAAACAAGTGCATGGCATCACCCTTCGTGATTTTACTCTCGTCCTCACCATCAAATTAATATATTCGGCACGGCATCACCCTTCGTGCTTTTACCTTACAATATCATGGCACGGCATCACCCTTCGTGCTTTTACCTCACAATATCATGGCACGACATTATCCTTCGTGCATTATCTCTCATATCATGGCACGGCATCACCCTCCGTGCTTTAAAAATGACATTATCGGTAGGGCATCACCCTTCGTGCATTAATATTCACTCAAAATCTCACACACGGAATCACCCTTCGTGCTTTTACACTCTTCCTCACCCAAACACATCAAATGACATCAATCCAACAAGGAAAAATAACGGAGTAAACAGATATAACACCATAACGTCCCGACAAGGGAATCAACAGTGGAATTAATACCATCCCCGCAAGGGAAAACAACTATATCCAATCTCACTTAGTACATAACTTCACATAAAAATCTTCAACTGAAACTAATACTCAACACTATTCAATATCAAGGAATTTCCACCAACATGGATAACTATAAAGTGACTCAAATATTACTTACGAAAAATCATATAAATTACAAAATTCGACTCACAAGCATGCTTGACACCAACGTATAGGTACTCGTCACCTCACATATACGTTGAACATGATACTTACACATAGAAAATATGACACAACACCTATTCCCTCAAGATAAGGTTAAGTCAAACACTTACCTCAAGTTCCACGACCAAACTCAAGTCTCGATTACCACTTTCCCTTTCGAATTTGACTCCAATTCACTTGTATCTAGACATATTCAACTCAATAACATCAATAAATGCCAAATAATTCCATCCCAATGCTTAATTATAGGTTTTACATCATTCTTCCCAAAAATTCAAAAAACGACCCCGGGCTCGCTTGGTCAAAACATGAGGTTCGGACTAACACCCGATCACCCATTCACCCACGAGCCCGAATATGTAATTATTTTCGGAATCCGACCCCAAATCGAGGTCTAAATTCCCAAATTTGTAAAATCCCTAATTCTCCTAAAATCCCTAATTTCTACCCTTGAAGAACAAGATTTAGGCCTAGAAATCTAATGGGTGCTAATGGAAAATGAAGAAAATGAGATTAACAACACGAACCTATGATTCGGTGATGAAATCCCTCTTCAAAAATCACCCAAGGTCGGATTCTATGGAAGAAAATATGAAAATGGGGTCTATTCACGTTTGGTACTGTTTTTAAAAGACTAGGAAAAATATAGCCTATGCGTTCGCGACCAGGGCAGTGCGTTTGCATAGGCTTGACTTCACTGGCCTATGCATTCGCGAGTCACGAGCCGAGTTCGCACAGGGTTAAATCTACCCAGTCCCCAGTCCCCTTATTATGCTATGCGTTCTCATAGTGCAAATCTTCCCCCCTCCCAATTTGCTCATTGCGTTCGCGTGGGTTTCCACGCGTTCACATAGGGTAAAAACCCAGACACCAGCAAACAGAAAAAACACCAGATTTTTCTAAGTTTAAATCACCCCAACGCCTATCTGAAACTCACCCGAGCCCTAGGGGATCCAAACCAAACATGCACACAACCTCATAAACATCCTACGGACTTACTATTACGCGGTGCCTTCCTGAGATTCTTTGGAAGGGCAACGTAAGGCTAAGCAACCGATGTCAGGGTGGTTGTTGTCCGCCAAGTGAGGTCCCCTCCGCACGCTAGACGAGATTGTCAGTGTCGTGCGGGAAAACCAAGGCCAACAATTGAGAAAACAATAATGAGAATTGAATAAAAGCTTGATTGCATTAATGAAAGATATTACAAAGAAGACAATGCGGTGTCGAGGAGGAGAGACACCAGTACAGAGAATTGCTTGCTAGAAAGTTTTTGATTGTTTGATCCCCCCTAATAATGCTTAAAAAAAATAAACCAACATTACAGGAATAGAAAAAACTACACTAGAGAAACATAAGGAAATTACATGGAATAAAACTACTCTAGTAATACAAGGAAAAATGACTTAGTTTTCTATAAAGGTAGAAACAGGTCTGTTGTCAGCAAATTTGTCTCGGGCGTCACGATATGAGCGCGCAGCATTGTCTGCATACGCGGCGCTGTTAGCAGCTGCTTGTGGTTGGGCGCTAGCGAGGGAAATCGGTGGGGAGACAGAGGCACCTGCGCACTTGTCACTTGGTGCGGCCAAGACCACGGGGCCGTCCGTGGCGCTAGGCGTTAGGAGGTTTTCTAGGACGCCACAGGGCGCGTCCAAGGGGTAATGGGGCACGGCTGGAAATCCGCCCGTGACATTCTCCCCCACCTGAGTTGGCGATGTCCTCGACGCCTTACTTGCCAAATAATCTTCAATCAGGGTCTTGTAGGCTTTGAGGTTTGTTCCCATCTCCCAAGTGTTCTCCTCTGCATCACACCCTTTCCATTTTACCAAGAACTCTTGGTGATCCTTCCTGGAGGCATGAATTACCCGGTCATCAAGAATAGCTTCAGCCCGCCTTTTCCCGGTTGAGCCGGGGCCTCGAATACCGGGTATTGTGAGTTGGCTCCATGAAAGATCCTCCGTGTCTTCCTGAAAAGGTTTCAATAGACTGACATGGAAGACGAGATGGATTTTCCACCAAGCTGGGGTATCCACCCGGTATGCAACTTTACCAATGCGTCTTTCAATGGACAAAGGTCCAATATATTTTTGCAACGGGCGAGGGTCATGGACCCCTGCAAATAAGTACCGCTTTGGGATTTTGACCATCACTTTGTCTTCTACTTGGTATTCAACAAAGTGACGATTCTGATCAGCATTCCTCTTCATTCTCTTTTGGGCTTTAACCAGATAGCTCCGCACTATCTCCATATTCCGCTTCCATTCTGTTGAGAAGCTAGTAGCACGAGGATATTTCCCCATGTTTGGTGCATTCACGGTGTGTGGGAGTAGCGGTTGTTGTCTGGTAACAATTTCAAAAGCGCTTTTGTTTGTACTAGAGCTCTTTTGTGAATTGAAACACAGTTGAGCAACATCCAGGAGCTTCACCCAATTTTTCTGCGATCCAATAACAAAATGGCGGAGATATTCCTCCAACATGCCATTGAACCGCTCCGTCTGGCCATCGTATTGTGGATGAAAACTTGAAATGTGACTCAATTTTGACCAGATACACTTAAATAATTGGGTCCAAAAGTTGCTAGTAAAGCGTGAATCACGATCACTAACAATGTCTTTGGGCAGGCCCCAATATTTGACGACATGAGAGAAGAAGAGTCGAGTTGTATCCTCTGCTGATATATATTGAGGTGCTGCAATGAAGGTGGCATACTTTGAAAATCGATCCATCACAACCAAGATAGTTGTGAGATATCCAACCTTGGGCAATCCGGTGATGAAATCCAGCGACACCCTTTCCCAAGATCTCTTTGGAACAGCTAGAGGTTCCAATACTCCCGCTTGTGTCAAGCGTTCGGACTTGTCCTTCTGGCATAACTAGCAAGTCCTCACATACTGCACGACATTGTCGGCCATTTGGGACCAATAATATTCACGGCGGAGTAATGCCATGGTGCGTTCTTCGCCGGTATGGCCGGCCCATAGAGTCATGACATTCCGCCAAGTTCCCTCCTTTTGGAACATAAAGTCGGTTCCCTTTTACCTTCAGGAAACCATCCTCCATATAGAACTGACGAGTCTTGCCCTGTCCTACTAGATCAACCAAATACTGTGCAGCGGGATCCTTAATGAGTAGATCCTGTATCTAGTCCTTAATGGTGGTGGCTACTTCGCTCCCCCTTAGGGTGGCGAGTAGGCACACCGATGCTAGGTCCGCTCTACGGCTGAGTGAATCGGCCACATGATTAGACTTCCCGCTTCGGTACTCCAGGTTGAAGTTAAATTCCGCTAGGAGTTCCTGCCATCGGGCCTGCCGGCCATTCAGCTTCGGCTGGGTCATGAAATGACTAAAAGTTGTGTTGTCTGTTTTGACCATGAACGGTGATCCAAGCAGATAATGCCTCTAAAGGCATAAACAATGAACGACAGCCAATAATTCTTTCTCGTGGGTGGCATAACGCCACTCTACATCCTTAAGCTTCCGGCTCTCGTATGCTACAGGATGCCCGTCTTGTAGTAAGACCCCGCTAAGAGCATAGTCGGAAGCATCTGTTTGTACCTCAAAAGGCTTGGCCAAGTGAGGAAAGGTCAAGACAGGGCTACTAGACACAGCCGCTTTTAATGGATTGAAGGCCTCCGCTCGCCTAGGAATCCAATCCTAAGGTTTGACCTTCTTGAGGAGTTCAGTTAATGGTACTGCGATGAGGGAGTAGTTCTTCAAAAATCGCCGATAGAAATTTCATAGGCCAAGGAATGCCCTCAAGGCATGGATATCCTTGGGTGGCGGCCAATCTTTGATGGCTTGGATCTTTTGTTGGTCCATCTTGATCCGCCCTTCCTCAATGACATGCCCGAGGAAGTCGATCTGATTTTGAGAAAAGGAGCACTTGGATAGCTTTGCGTACAACTCATGCTCCCGCAACCGGGCTAGGACCTTCCGTAAATGCTCCAGGTGTTCTTCCAGTGTCTGGCTATAGACCACAATATCATCCAAATAGACCACCACGAATTCATCAATGTACTCTCGGAAAACCTGGTTCATCAGGGTGCAAAATGTGGTTGGGGCATTAGTCAAGCCGAACGACATAACTAGGTAGTCGAACGACCCATATCTTGTCACACAGGTTGTCTTGTGCTCATTGCCCTCAGCAATCCGGACCTGCCAATACTTTGTCTTCAGGTCAATTTTTGTGAACACCGTAACACTCCCCAATCTGTCGAAAAAGTCTGCCATGAGCGGAATAGGATACTTGTTCTTCACAGTAATTTTTTTCAGCGCCCGATAATCCACGCAGAGGCATAGACTACCATCATGTTTCTTCTGGAAAAGCACAGAGGACCCATATGGGGACTTAGAGGGTGCAATGATCCATGTGTCTAGCATTTTCGTCAATTGTCTCCGAAGCTCAGTGAGTTCGGGTTGTGACATTCTGTAAGGCGCCCAGGCAGGTGGCTTCGCACTCGGCACCAACTCGATCTCATGGTCCACAGTGCGCCTAGTCGGAAGTCGCTTCGCCATTTCCTATGGCATGACATCTTTGAATTCCAGTAGTAGCTCCTTTACGGGTATAGGAAGTGGTCCCGATGAGCATTCTACCTCTTCAATACATAGGGTATCCAAAAATGTAGGTTCATGTCTCTTGACCCCCTTTTTTAGTTGCAAGGCCGAGATGTTCTCGGCGGCCATCTTCCTGGATATGCACGGAATAGTATAAGGTGTGTCCCCGTTTACTCCTATCATCAGAAGCATGTCCGCATATGGTACGGGCATGGTGTTGGTCTGCCTCAAGAATTCCAGTCCCACTATCAGCTCAAAGTCATCTATGATCACCAAGCGTAAGGTGAACTTTCCTTCACAAGGCCCCATCTTCATCGGTACTCCTTTTTCTATTCCACCCACTGGCTGAGGAGGTGAGTTGATAGCCTTGACATGACCCCATCCCTTTCCCACAACTACCCCAAGACGCTCCACCTGAGTTGAGGCCAAGTAGTTGTGAGTGGCACCTGTATCTACCATCGCCCGAATGGGTTTTCCATTTACCCTCAGTTCAACTAACATCAAGGTCCTCTCTTGCTTAGGAGGAGTCCCTTTATTTGTCTTCTTTTTCCCCTTCTTGGCAATTGGGCGGGGGTCCTTCTTCTTGCGGATACCATCACTGGTTCCCGCTAATGCCTCCGAAAAAGAACCAACAATTGCATTGAAGGCACCGATCATCATCATCTGCTTCATCATCCGTCCCCTCATCATAAGCTTGATGGGCATTCATCTGTGCATGTGGACATTCATTATTCCAATGCGGTCCGCCGCAATGACGGCATCCTGAGGGGGGCTTTCTCCCCCGGTCATTTTTGTTTGATGCAGCAATGTTGCTGCCTGAGGAGGGAGCCTTAGGTTTGCCTGCACTTTGGTCTCCCCCACCTCTGTTAGGGCCACCATTGTTGGATTGGCCCCCTTTGTAACCCTCTCGGACAGGCGGTTGTGGCCTATCCTTCCGAGTTTCCATCTGATAGTCCCCCAAGGAATTCTGCTGCTTGGATTGCCTTGGGTAGGGTATCCACCCTCTGTCTTTTCAGCTCCATGCGGGCATAAGGTTTCAACCCTTCCAGGAATGTGAAGACCTTGTCTTTGTCCCCCATGTCGCGAATGTTCAGCATGAGTGCAGAGAATTCTCGCACGTAGTCCCGCACTAACTTGGTCTGGCAGAGCTCCCGTAGTTTCCTCCTTGCATTGTACTCAACATTTTGGGGAAGAACTGTAGGTGTATGGCTGCCTTCAGTTTCTCCCATGTCTCTAGAGCATCTTCACCGGCCCTTATGGCTTCGTACTTCACTCGCCACTAGAGCTTAGCATCACCCTGAAGATACATGGAAGCAGTTGCTACCTTCTTGGCTTCTTCTAGGCCTCCCACGGCATCGAAGTACTGTTCGATGTCAAAGATGAAATTTTCCACTTCTTTAGAATTCCTAGCTCCACTGTATGGATTTGGCTCAGGAATCTTCAGTTTCTGTGCCAAGGGGGCGAGGTTCGCAACAACCCCGATTGGATTTCCACCGCCTCGAAGCAAGCCTTGTAGAGCAGCATTGACAACATTGAGCTTGCCTGTCAAGTCGTCGATAGTTTGCTGCATGGCGGTCATCCTGTCTGCCTCATGTGCCCTGTGGGCTAAATCCTCAGCGCGCTCCTGTTGGAGGCCCTCGAATTTATCAAAAAAATTGGCTGCCTCAGTAGCTGCCGTTTGCCGGTCTCCTTCAGAGTCGCGACTGATGTTTTCTATGTCAACTTCGACCTGGGCCATTCTGCGGTCCAGGTCGTCCAACCTTTGCACTAGGCTGGTTTTTAGTTCTGTCGCCGTATCCACGATGGGCCGTAGTACGCCAACCATCTCCTCAAGGGCCGCAATGTGGTCCCCATAATTCACCATGATCAGAAATGGTGGTAATGCCAATGCGTTCCCTCGTCCGATGTCGATCCTAGGCTCTGATACCAACTATTATGTGGCGCCTTCATGAGATTCTTTGGAAGGGCGACATAAGGCTAAGCAACCGATGTCAGGGTGGTTGTTGTCCGCCAAGTGAGGTCCCCTCTGCACGCTAGATGAGATTGTCAGTGGCGTGTGGGAAAACCAAGGCCAACAATTGAGAGAACAGTAATGAGAATTAAATAAAAGCTTGATTGTATTAATGAAAGCTATTACAAAGAAGACAATGCGGTGTCGAAGGGGAAAGACACCAGTACAGATAATTGCTTGCTAGAAAGTTTTTGATTGCTTGATCCCCCCTAATAATGCTTAAAATAATAAACCAACATTACATGAATAGACAAAACTACGCTAGAGAAACCTAAGGAAAGTACATGGAATAAAACTACTCTAGTAATACAAGGAAAGAGGACGTAGTTTTCTACAAAACTACGCACGATCTGCACGCGCGGCGTTGTTGGCAGCTGCTTGTGGCTGAGCGCTAGCGAGGAAAATTGGTGGGGCGACAGAGGCACCTGCGCGCTTGTCACTTGGCGCGGCCAAGACCACGGGGCCGTCCGTGGAGCTAGGCGTTGGGAGGCTTGCTAGGATGCCACGGGGTGCGTCCAAGGGGTCATGGGGCACGACTGGAAAGCCGCCCATGACATTACTTGTGCGATCAAATCGACAAAATAACATCTTAAACAACGAATTTAGCATAGAAATCAAAGAAAAATCTCAAAACTTTCAAAGTATCAAATTTCACAACTACGGGTCCGAATCACGTCAAATGACCTCCGTTTCTTACCAAATTTTACAGGCATATCATAATTATCATATTGAACCTGTACAGGGCTCCGAAACCAAAATACGGGCCCGATACCATAAGTTTCAAATATAACCAAATTTTCAAAAACTCTTATATTTTCAGTAAAACAATTTCTTTCAAAAATTTATTTCTCGGGCTTGGGACCTCGTAATTCAATTTCTGGCATACGCCTCAGTCCCATATTTTCCTACGGACCCTTCGGGATCATCGAATCATGGATCCGGGTCCGTTTACCCAAAATATTGATCGAAGTCAACTTAAATTCAATATTAAAGGCCAATTTAGCATATATGTTTTTCAGTTTTTCATATACAAGCTTCCCGGCTATACACCCGGGCTGTGCATGCAAAACGAGGTGAGATAAAAGGAGGTTTTCAAGGCCTCAGGACACCGTTTTGACTTATAAAAATGAGAGATGACTTTTTGGGTCATCACATTCTCCACCTCTAAAACAGTCGTTCGTCCTCGAACGGACATAGAAAAGTACCTGAATCGGGGAAAAGATGGGGATATCGAATCCGCATATCGGACTCGGACTCCCAAGTAGCTGCCTCGGCAGGCTGACCTCTCCGCTGGACACAAACCGAAGGATTACTCTTCGATCTCAGCTGACAAACCTGACGGTCGAATATGGCTGCCTGCTTCTCCTCATAGGTCAAATACCTGTCCAACTGGACACTGCTGAAATCTAACACATGGGCTGGATCTCCGTGGTACTTCCAAAGCATAGACACATGAAACACCGGATGCACAACTGATAAATTCGGTGGAAACGCAAGTCTGTAAGCCACCTCTCCCACTCGGTCAAGAATCTCAAATGGACCAATGAGTCTAGGGCTTAGCTTGCCCTTCTTCCCAAATCTCATCACGCCCTTCATGGGCGACACCCGGAGCAATACCCGCTCCCCAACCATGAATGCCAAATCACAAACTCTGCGGTCGGCATAACTCTTCTGCCTGGACTGAGTTGTATGATGTCTATCCTGAATTATATTAACCTTATCCAAGGCATCCTGCACTAACTCCATACCCAGCAACCAAGCCTCTCCTGGGTCAAACCACCCAACTGGCGACCGAAACCACCTACCATATAATGCCTCATAAGGAGCCATCTGAATGCTTGACTAATAGCTGTTGTGTTAGGCAAACTCAGCTAATAGCAAGAATTGGTCCTAAGAGCCTCCAAAGTCAATGACACAGGCTCGTAGCATATCCTCCAAAATCTGAATAGTACGCTCGGACTGGCCGTCCATCTGAGGATGAAATGATGTGCTCAACTCAACCCTAGTGCCCAACTCATGCTGAACTGCCCTCCAGAAATACGAGGTAAACCGCGGACCTCGGTCAGAAATAATAGGCATGGGTACACCATGAAAACGAACAATCTCCCTAATGTAGATCTCTGTCAATCTCTCCGAAGAGTAGGAAACTGCCACATGAATGAAATGCAGAACTTGGTCAACCTATCCACAATGACCCATACTGCATCGAACTTCCTCTGAGTCCGTGGGAGTCCAACAACAGATCCATGGTGATACGCTCCCTCTTCCACTCAGGAATCTCAATCTACTACATCATCCGCCAGGTCTCTGATGCTCGTACTTTACCTGCTGACAATTCAAGAATCAAGATACATATGCCACACTATCCTTGTTCATCCTCCTCCACCAATAATGTTGCCGCAAATCCTGGTACATCTTCGCGGTGCCCGGATGGATAGAATACCGGGAACTATGGGCCTCCTCTAATATTAACTCACGAAGTCCATCCACATTGGGTACACAAATACGACCCTGCATCCGTAAAACTCCATCATCACCAAATGTAACCTGCTTGGCATCACTGTGCCGAACCGTATCCCTAAGGACACACAAATGAGGATCATCATACTGTCAGTCTCGAATACGATCAAATAATGAGGAACGACCAACTGTATAAGCTAGAACATGGTCGGGCTCAGAAACATCCAATCTCATGAACCGAATGGCTAAAGCCTGAACATCCAAAGCAAGAGGTCTCTATCCGACCGGAATATAAGCAAGACTACCCATGCTGGCTGACTTCCTACTCAAAGCATCGGTCACCATATTGGCATTCCCCGGATGACATAAGATGGTGATGTCATAGTCTTTCAACAGCTCCAACCATCTCCTATGCCTCAAATTCAACTCCTTCTACTTGAACAAATATTGCAAACTCTTGTGATCTGTGAACACCTCACAAGACACGCCATATAAATATTGCCTCAAAATCTTCAGCGCGTGAACAATGGCTGCTAGCTCCAAATCATGAACTGGATAATTCTTCTCGTGGATCTTCAACTGACGCGAAGCATATGAAATAACCTTGCCATCCTACATCAACACTGCACCAAGTCCAACCCGAGATGCATCACAATACACAGTATATGGCCCTAAACCTGTGGGAAAAACCAACACCAGTGCCGTAGTCAAGGCTGTCTTGAGCTTCTGAAAGCTCGCCTCACACTCATCTGACCACCTGAACTGGGCACCCTTCTGGGTCAACCTGGTCATCGGGGCTGCAATAGATGAATTCTAAGCCCAAGAAACTCTGAATCCTGTAGGTGACGTGGGTCTAGACCAATCCTTGACTGCTGAAATCTTCTTGGGATCCACCTGGATGCCCTCTGCTGATACAACATGATGCAGGAATGCAACTGAGCTCAAACAGAACTCACACTTAGAAAACTTGGCATACAACTGACTGTCCTTCAGAGTCTGAAGAACGACTCGAAGGTGTTGCTTGTGCTCCTCCCAGCTGCGGGAATAGATCAGAATATCATCAATGAAGACAATCACGAAGGAATCCAAATAAGGCCTGAACACTCGGTTCATCAAGTCCATAAAAGCAGCTGGAGCATTTGTCAACCCTGAATGACATCACTAAGAACTCATAATTCCCATACCGAGTGCGGAAAGATGTCTTAGGGACATCGGATGCCCTAATTCTCAACTGATGGTAGCCAGATCTCAAATCGATCTTCGAAAATACCTAGGCACCCTGAAGCTGATCAAATAAATCATCAATTTGCGGCAATGGATACTTGTTCTTGATGGTAACCTTGTTCAATTGCCGATAATCTATACACATCCTCATCGACCCATCCTTCTTCTTAACAAACAACACCGGCGCACCCAAGGCAAGACACTAGGCTTAATGAAGCCTTTATCAAGCAAATCCTGAAACCGTTCTTTCAACTCCTTCAACTCTGGCGGGGCCATACGATATGGCGGAATAGAAATGGGCTGAGTGCCCGGATCCAAATCAATGCAAAATTCAATATCCCTGTCGGGTGGCATACCAGGCAGGTCTGCAGGAAACACCTCCGGAAACTCACGGACAACGGGCACAGACTCCATAGAAGGAACCTCGGCACTAGGATCACGAACATAGGTCAAATAGGCCAAACACCCCTTCTCAATCATGCGTCGAGCCTTCATATATGAGATAACCCTGCTGGAAGAATGACGAGGAGTCCCCCTCCACTCCAGTAAAGGCAACCTCGGCAATGCTAATGTCACGGTCTTGGCATGACAGTACAGTATGGCATGATAAGGCGATAGCCAATCCATCCGCAAAATAACATCAAAATCTACCATATCCAGGAGCAGAAGATCTACACTGGTCTCAAGACCACCAATAACCACTACATATGAACGGTAGACACGATCTACTACAATAGAATCACCCACCGGTGTAGAAACATATACAGGAGTACTTAGAGAATCACGAGGCATAACCAAATAAGGAGCAATATAAGATGACACATAGGAATATGTGGACCCTGGATCAAATAAAACTTAAGCATCCCTGCTCCAAACTGAAACCATACCTGTGATAACTGCATCGGAGGCCTCAGCCTCAGGTCTGGCTAATATAGCATAACATCGGGGGTGGGCCCCACCAATCTGAAGTACATCCCTGGGATGGCCTCCTACTAGCTGACCTCTACCTCTAGCTGCATGGACTCCACCTCTAACACCTCGACCCCCACCTTTAGCTAGCTGAGCGAGCGGTGGAACACCTGGTACTGGAACTATGGCACGAGAACCCTGGTGCTGAGAACTGCTCGAGGCTCGAGGGTAAAATCTAGAAATGTGCCTCTGATCATCACAAGTATAACAAGACCTCAGCTGCTGACCCTGAAGCTGACCTTGACGACCTGAGTAACCACCCTGAAAACCTTGAATTGGCGATGCACTGATAGGAGCTGATGGTGCACTGTAGAGCAACTGATCAGAATACTGCATATGAGAACCCCGTCCACCTGGAGCACTACGAGATAACCTGAAGCGCCGAATGAAACGGCCTAGGAGGATGGCCTTTACTAAAAGAATCCCTGCCTCTGGATGAGGCGCCACTGAACCTGCCAAAATGACGGGGTCTCTTGTCAAACCCCTGACCACCCCCTGCAGCAGAACCATCTCAACTCATCTGGCCACATTGGTTTCATCCTGGAAAGAAATCTCACCCCCTGTCTCCTTGGCGATCTGCAATCAGGTCGGCTGAGCTAGCCCCTCAATAAATCTCCTCACCCTCTCTCGCTCGGTGGGAAGTATCATAATAGCATGCCGGACCAAGGTAAAAAATTTGGTCTCGTACTGAGTGACGGTCATAGAGCCCTGCTAGAGATGCTCAAACTGCCTCCGAAGATCCTCTCTCTGAGTGATGGGAAAAAACTTCTACAGAAATAGCTGAGTGAACTGGCCCCAAGTCAAGGCCGGTGATCCAACTGGTCTGGCCAAACAATAATCTCTCCACCAAGTCTTGGCGGGACCTGACAGACGAAAGATAGCAAAGTAGACCCTATTGGTCTCTACTATCCCCATGTTCCATAGAACCTCATGGCAGCTATCCAAATAGTCCTGGGGATCCTCTGAAGATGCACCGCTATAAGTAGTAGAGAAAAGCTTGGTGAACCTGTCCAACCTCCACAAGGCATCAAAAGACATAGCTTCTCCATCACCGGTCTGAACCATAATACCCGGCTGAACTACCCCAGCTGGCTGAGCTACTGGAGTCTGAAACTGAGAAGCCAACTGCTCCGGAGTGCGAGTAGCGGGAGTCTGGGCTCCTCCCCCAGCCTGAGAGACGGTTGGTGATGCAGGAAGCAAACCTTCCTGATTGACACTCTCCATGAGGCCCACTAGACAGATCAGAGCATCCTGGAGTACTACGGTGGCAATGAACTCCTCGGGAACTCGAGCTAGCCCAACCGAGACTGTCTGGGCAGGATCCTCATCAGCAAACTCAACCTGAGGCTCCGCCATTGGGGCTGCTGCTCTAGGCTGAGCTCTACCCCTGCCTCGGCCTCTAGCACGGCCTCGTCCTCGTCCTCGGCCCCTCGTAGGAGCTGCAATTGGAGGCTCAGGCTGCTTACCAGTAGATGAAGAAGCACGTGTTCTCGCCATCTACGAGAGAATAGAATAGAAATTCAGTTAGCATTTAGAGTTCAAATCGCACGACAGAGAAGAATGATGTGAAGTTATTCCTAAACTCTGCAGCCTCTGGGGGATAAGCACAGACGTCTCCATACCGATCCCTCAAGACTTTACTAAGGTTGTCCGTGAATTTGTGAGACCTAAGCAACCTAGTGCTCTGATACCAACTTGTCACGACCCGAATTTCCCACCGTCGGGACCGTGATGGCGCCTAACATTGAACCCGCTAGGCAAGCCAACGTGAATATCTAATTTACCTTATTCCTTTATCATAATCTAATAATATGTGAAATACAACACTTAACATAATAAAAGTACAAAATGAAGCAAGGTATATAAACTCAATTTAATGCCTTTACAAAATTTCACAAAAATCAATCTCAGAATTTTGGAGTCACAAACTCACGGACTGTCTATGAATAATACATATAACGGTCTGAATGAAATAAGTACATCTGTTTTTGAAATAATTAGAACAGAATACAAAAAGAAGTAAGAGGGGACGCCAAGGCCTGTGAACGCCTGCAGGACTATCTCAGGGTCTCCACTGGACTGAAGGCAGCAACCTCGATCTGTTGTCTGTAGGTTCCTACACCGGGATCTGCACGAAAGTGCAGAGTGTAGAATCAGTACAATCGACCCCCGTGTACTGAGTAAGTGTCGATCCTAAACTCGGTGAAGTAATGACGAGGCTAGGATACGACAATCAAAGTCAACCCGTGAAGTTTAATAGTATATGGAGAAAAATAATACAACGAGAAATAAGCAGTTAAGCATAAGGGAAAAGGGGAACATGCTGAGGGGAGGAAATATCAAATAATGGAAATAACGAGGTAAGGCACAATTTAGAAATCAATTTAAGCAACAGAATAGTAATACGAAAACAATTGCACGGCATCACCATTTGTGCTTTTACTCTCGTCCACACCATCAGAATCAATATATTCGGCACGACATCACCCTTCGTTCTTTTACCTCATAATATCATGGAACATCATTATCCTTCGTGCATTATCTCTCATATCATGGCACGGCATCACCCTTCGTACTTTTAAAATCACAATATCGGCACGACATCACTCTTCATGCATTAACATTCACTCAAAATATCATGCACGACATCACCCTTCATGCTTTTACACTCTTCCTCGCCCAAACACATCAAATGACAGCAATCCAACAAGGAAAGATAATGGAGTAAACAGAAATAACACCATAACGTCCCGACAAGGGAATCAACAGTAGAATTAATACCATCCCGGCAAGGAAAAACAGCTATATCCAATCTCACTTAGTACATAACTTCACATAAAAATCTTCAACTGAAACTAATACTCAACACTATTCAATATCAAGGAATTTCCACTAACATGGATAACTATAAAGTGAAACTCGAATATTACTTACGAAAAATCATATAAATCACAAAATTCGACTCACGGGCATGCTTGACACCAACGTATAGGTACTCGTCACCTCACATATACGTTGAACATGATACTTACACATAGCAAATAGGACACAACACCTATTCCCTCAAGCTAAGGTTAAGCCAAACACTTACCTCAAATTTCACGACCAAACTCAAGCCTCGATTACCACTTTCCCTTTCGAATTTGACTCCAATTCACTTGTATCTAGACATATTACACTCAATAACATCAATAAATGCCAAAAAATTCCATCCCAACACTTAATTATAGATTTTACATCATTCTTCCCAAAAAGTCAAAAATCAACACCGGACCCGCTTGGTCAAAACACGAGGTTCGGACCAACACCTGATTACCCATTCACCATAGAGCCTGAATATGTAATTTATTTCGGAATCCGACCCCAAATCGAGGTCTAAATTCCCAAATTTGTAAAATCCCTAATTCTCCTAAAATCCCTAATTTCTACCCTTGAAGAACACGATTTAGACCTAGAAATCTAATGGGCATTAATGGGAAATGAAGAAAATGAGATTAGAAACACAAACCTATGATTTGATGATGAAATCCCTCTTCAAAAATCGCCCAAGGTCGAATTCTATGGAAGAAAATATGAAAATGGGGTTTATTCCCATTTTGCTACTGTTTTTAAAAGACTGGGCAAAATATAGCCTATGCGTTCACGACCAGGGCAGTGTGTTCGCATAGGCTTGACTTCACTGGCCTATGCATTCGCGAGCCACGAGCCGCGTTCGCACAGGGTTATATCTACCCAGCCCCCAGTCCCCTTACTATGTTATGCGTTCGCGGATGGCCGGGTGCGTTCGCGTAGAGTAACCTCCTAAGGCTCCGCTATTCGCACCTGGTTCTATGCGTTCGCATAGTGCAAATCTGCCCTCCACCCAATTCGCTCATTGCGTTCGCGTGTGTTTCCACGCGTTTGCATAGGGTAAAAGCCCAGACACCAGCAAACAACAAAAACACCAGATTTTTCTAAGTTTAAATCACCCCGACGCCTATATGAAACTCACCCGAGCCCTCGGGGCTCTAAACCAAACATGCACACAACCTCAAAACCATCCTATGGACTTACTCGTGCGATCAAATCACCAAAATAACATCTTAAACAACGAATTTAGTATAGAAATCAAAGAAAAATCTCAAAACTTTCAAAGTATCAAATTTCACAACTACGGGTCCGAATCACGCCAAATGACCTCCATTTCTTACCAAATTTTACAGACATATCATGATTATCATATTGAACCTGTACTGAGATCCGGAACCAAAATATGGGCCCGATACCATAAATTTCAAATATAACTAAATTTTCAAAAACTCTTATATTTTCAGTAAAATAATTTCTTTCAAAAATTCATTTCTCGGGCTTGGGACCTCGGAATTCAATAACTTTCATTGTAAACAACAGTTAAAAAAAATGGACTTTTAATGTTTCGTGCTAGTGTGTTTCTGTGATGATCCAAAAAGTCATCTCTCATTTTTATAAGTCAAAATGGTGTTCCGAGGCCTTGAAAACCTTCTTTTATCTCACCTCGTTTTGCGTGCGCAACCCGGGCGTATAGCCAAGAAGCTTTTATATGAAAAACTGAACAAAAAAAATGCTAAATTGGCCTTTAGTATTGTATTTAATTTGACTTCGGTCAACAGTTGGGTAAACGGACGACCCGTGATTCGACGTCCTGGAGGGTCCGTAGAAAAATATGGGACTTGAGCGTATGCCCGGAATTGATTAAGTTGCATTCCGTTTAGAGTAAATGTTAAAGATTTTTAGTCCTTGGGATGAGATCATCACTCCAATTCACATAGAGAGAAACACCTTTTTTTGTATAAAGAGATTAGAAAATAATCAAAAGATAAAAAGGGTAGACCCATCTAGACGACCATAAAGATCATGACCATGTATAAACATGGAAAATTGTACCTTCCAAGTTGCAAAGTTTTGCATACCATGTAATAAACATGGAAAATTGTACCTTCCAAGTTGCAAAGTTTTGCATACCATGTAATTTTATTAGCAATTGTGACGCGGGATTAAATTAGACGACCATATGCACCAATACTGCTATCGGCATTAACAACTCCAATAGTGTTTGCCATTTGCGGTGGGTGGATGGAGAGGGAAAAAATAGGATCTTGCTCGCTAGAGTTTGTTGAGGCTCTGATACCATATAAGAACAAGAGTAAAGCACAAAAGTTAATTTATTTATTGAATCAATGCAGCCTTTAAATACAAGAGTGAAAAACTAATTTCCTAAACTAACTCTTCTGGAGTAAGGCTGTGCACATATCGGGTATAACTGATAGCCCGAACCGATAAAATACTATTGGGTTATCGATATCGAATTATTCAGTAAATAGTTCAATAACGGTTTAAATAATATTATTTGACTATTGGGTTATTGATCTGGGTCTCGATTTGCCCAATTTTCTTAACGATCTAACCGATAATCCAATAAGGTTTAACAAAACTATAATTTTACCCACTAAGTATATGAAGCCATCATATTGCTTCATTCTCTCATTCTTTCAACTCTCTCGGTTGTTACTCTTCATCTTGAGACCTTAATCCTTAGAGTAAGTTTTAAACTTTTCTGAATTTCTCATCTTAATTCTTCAGTTAAGATTTTTAGTTTTAAACTTGAAAGAATTAATTTTTTAGATTTTTAGTTTTTCTATTTGTTTCTTTTTTTGGACCGATTCTTTAGTATTTATAAGATTAGGATTTTATTATTTTCTTGTGAATTATGCCCGCCGGCAATGAGATAGTTAGTAAGATTAGATTGTTGATTGTCTTATTCCTTACTCCTACTAACTTACAACTTTGAAAATTGAGATCATTCGTTGGTATTTTCAAATGCCAAAAAAAATTTCTTTTCTAAAGTTGAAATTTAATCCCTCTTTTCTTAAGAGAAAAAATTAAGTTTTTTTTTTCTTTTAACAGTATGATCATGATTTCTGTAATAAAAACATGAAATTTTTGGATATTTTTTTGTATACGGTCGAAATCGGGTATGGGAGCTGCCTCGAGGGTAAGCTCGTAAATGGGCCAAGCCCGAGTTCGAAGATAGAATATTTAGCGGGAAATTCGAAGTGCTCGCTGAATATCGAGACCGAGCGTGATTGACTTCGAGTGAGGTATAGTAACGGAAACGACGAGATATTAGCAACCGGTCGAAGATGACGACGGAAATTCCGGGACAGATCGAATCAAGCGGTTATTGACGCCAATCGTGGGATTTACTTCCATTATTAGAGTTGTACCTTATTTAGGATTTCTCTATTATATAAAGGGGTATCCCATTCATTTGTAAGAGGATCATTGTTCACCGATAAAGAATACATATGCTGCTCTCTGTTTCACTTACTATCTATGTTTATTCCATTCTTTATTGTTCCTATCATCCAACCTCGAAACCATCTCGAATCGAGGTCGAAAGTATTGCTATAATACTGTTTGATTTATTTTTCTGTTCAATTTATTTATTCAGTTCATTATTTATCAATTGGTATTGGATTTAATCAGGTATCCTTAAATATAAGTTTAATTGTTACTCGAATTTTAGGGTAAACATTTTTATTTTTAACGGGTAAACCGATAACCGAACCGATAAAGATCGATAATTGATTAACAGATACCCCATAACCGATATCTTATCGATTCTATTATCGGTTGAACATATTTATAAAAGGAAAATTTATATGCCAAACCCACAACATTCAAAACCGAATCGAACCTACGCCCACCCCTATTTTGGAGGAACTCCTCTAGATGAGGAGAACTAAACTACTTGTTGAACAAACTTCTTGAGTAAGTGATTTATTTTAGAAAATAAAGAATTAACAAAATCCTAACTGCTGGCTAAAGAAGTAGTCAAAGAAGTAAAGTAGTAGGTAATTAATAAACAACAACAACACCTTAAGTAAACATTTTGGATAAATGCATAAAAATTACCACATACATGTAAAAATGAAAATGAATCGATAAACCTGCAAGGAAAGATATCTCGTACGAGAGAACAAGATTTCTGGGCAAGCCAATAGCATATTAAAGCAAAATATTTTCCAAGTTTAGTAAAGTAGTCATTATCTACCAACAGCGACATGTTTCAAATACACTAGTAGTGTTAATTACCGCAAAGGAATTAAGTCGTCATCAACCATTCTTTTACTACTCTTTCACCAAGTCACATGAACTGATATCATGTAAAAACAACATTGTTTGGAGGCCATTACTGAAACCGGTATCAAAATCAGTATAAATGTAAATACGTATTTCATTTATGTACTTTTCCAACATCCACGAAAACAAAAGAAGAATAAAAAAAAAAGACACTCAAAACCCGCAAGTTGTAGAAGAACTTCACAAAATTCCCAGTTCTCCTATTCTGCAGACAATTCCTTTGTCTGTTGCAGGCGAAGAAAAGCACTCTGATCTGGAAAGCTAAAACCCTTTTTTTATAACTTTCAATAATATACCCTAAGACAACTTTCAAAGCAATATACTAAGCAGCCGATGGAGCAGTTATATAGTGCACAACACCCGCCTTAGTAAGCGCTGCCTTAAATTTGTCAGCTTCAGTATCCACTGCAGTAACATTAGCATTCTTGTAATCCAATGACTCGTCATTGTATATATCCCACCATTTCTTCACCAGCATCTTAATGTCTTCTCTGTCCATGTTCTCTTCCTCTCCAGTGTACCTCCATGGCTTTGACCCCGCCGCACAGTAGTGAACAACTTTCACCTTCTCAAGTTCCACGTTCTCTGGGTGACGCCACAACATAGCTAATACCAAGTTGTACTTGTTTGGAATTGGCTTGTATACATCTTTGAAGAACATGTTCAATAAATCCTACAAAATAAATCCAACTATATATGTAAACATACAAAAAGTATTAAATATTTATACTGAATTCAGATCCTGACCAGTTCCTCTCGACCGTGAAATTATTGAAGTATAATAATTACCTGCTCGGCAAAAGGAGTAGGAGGGGTAACTTTGAGGGTGGTCAAGAGATCATCGTAAATGGATAGACTTGGCTCAAAGACAAACATGCCAGCATTAAAATAGAGTGGTGGCTTGGGACCCAATTCTTCAGTCCACTGGACCTTATCTGGGGACTGTTGGCAGTATCCAACCTTATACTGTGGGGTGTGACTCCAAGTTTTCTCACAGAAACAATCCATCACCCCATAGAAATAGCCATCTGGCAAGTCAAAGAGGTGGTCTATGTTATCAAACACCTGGATATCCCCATCCAAGTATATCATCTTGCTATACTCCACGAACTGCATTTATTCATTTAACAAAAAAAAATATTTAGCACCAAATCAAATAAAAATAGAAAATAAAGACCATATATATGAGAGATGCTAGAGTATTAATTATCTGATACCTCCCAAATACGGAGTTTGGAATAGTTGATGACATAATAAGCCATAGCAAACTGAGTTTGGTTCTCTGGAGGATAAACTGGCTCGATCTCTCGGACTATACAACCTTGGTTTATAAGTATACGTCTATGTTCCTCTGGGACATCAGGCAAAATAGCCACCACAAGCGGGTAAGCAGATTTTGCCTTTCTTAATCCCTTGGCCAAACCAACCACGCCTTTCACATAGTCACCGTTACCTGCCAAAAACGTCAGATAGGCACGGCTTGACAAACTTGCTGCCTTGGCCAAACCAGTACTAGCCTTGGTTGCAAGACCAACAACGTTAGGTGCCATTTTTGTAACTTAATTAGAAATGAGGATTCTTTGAGTGATTAAGATGAGAAAAAAAAGAAGCTAGCTCTTAAATAAAAAGTGTTTTTTAGTATGTTATCAACTGAAGATTTCTGATGTTTTTTGATGTGTTTGAGTGTTTCCGAGGATTGAGCTGGGGTTGTTTATATAGGCGTTGGATGGAATCCAAAAATATTGGAAAAATGAATTGTTAAAGTACGCTGTCGTATGATGTTTATCATGGAAACGACGTCGTGCTATGGTAGTTGTCCGCTTCCTTGAAGTAGCGCATTTGGGGCCCATAAATCTGGAAAATCATAAGTAGTATTTCACTCCACACAGATCGGACTGTACGTTCTGCTTAAGATCAACGGTTCAGTATTTTTGTTGCACAAATAGTGACGCTTACTTGTTGCTCGAGAAAAATCTCTCGAAAGTGGGCGGTCCTTTCAGTAATTAATTAAAGTTTCTTTTTTTTATAGTAATTAATTAAAGTAGAAAACACTAGAATAATCTTTCTTTTAGGCCCACCGTTCATCTCGTCCCTTAAATTACCCACAGAAATAGAAACATGGATCTCGCTTTCGATTGTGTCATTTACTTCGGATAAAGTTAATTAATTACTTCACATACCATAAAATATGTACTCAATTTCATATACATCTATATGTTCCGAATCAAAAACCTAAATCCCATAAAACAAATATTTTTACATATATAGCAATATCTAATTATCTATAATGCATCAAAATCAAAACGTAAACCTATGGTAAATCTTACATAAAAATAATTCGATTCGATTGTGGATACGATTTCCTATCTGATAAAGACAATACACAAATATAATGTATTACCCTTATTATTCCATATCAAACACTTCGTACTGTAATTTTTCTCACTAACATTTTGTAATTTACTCTTCAAATTATTTAACTACTCACTGTAATCGATTTTAGTGTTAGTTGGGATGAAATAAATCAATGTACAACCGTAAACTAAATAAACGTACAACCGTGCCCTTGTGCAAAGCAGTCCAGTGTCCACAATAGATTTATGGCCCTCTAAAATCGACTCACGTAGTCACCTCTTTTTTAAAAATAAATAAAATTAATCAAGAGGACCACTCACGATGCAAACCTTCACTTCAGAGATCTCTTTATTATATACATACTTTTTTGAACATATTACGTAACGTTTATTGCAAAAATTATCTTATCGTAGCAGACGGCATAGTAGAATAACATTTTTCCCGAAGTTAGTTATTAGTCTTGAAAAGCAGCAGGATTCAATCATAAAAACAATAAATGTTTAACGAAAATGTTGCACAATAATGTATTTCTATATTAATGAAGATTAAATATAAACAAAAAAAAAACAAAAAAAGGAAATAACTATAGAAAATTATCTGTAGATATTTATCTTTAGCATAAGATAATATGTCCACTGCTACATTTTGTTATTCTCTCCTTTTATATAATTTGATTGTGCCGTTACCTTTCAAGAAATGACTACTGTTACCTTTCTAAATTTGTTCAAGTCAATCTTTCTTTTTTTCAATCTCTTCATATTTCAAAAATCCTATATATTTTTGTTTTTCTCTTTAATATTCTTGCTCATATTCTTTCTCCGAAATTTTATTAGTTTAATAAGTGTTTAACAATACTTTTATACTTTCAATAGTTTTATACTTCTATTGCTCTATAATATCTTATTTAAAATCAACAATATCTCAAGAAAGACTAAAAGAGTTGGCTATAATATCAACTGAAAAAGAATTATTAGAAAAAATCGATTATAAAAAAAGATTATTACTAACTTTATATCTCAAAAATCTTGAAGAATAAATTTCAAATAAAAATATATCTTATAACTATTCTTTTAAAAATTTAGGCCTCATACTATATTTTATCTTTATGTCCCGCATATGCTTGAGTCGTCCCTAACTCCATTTACATTTAAGTTTGTTTATAAACACACGAGTAAATTTACTTTTCTGTTTTTCTTCTTCTTAAATTCTATCGCATGGAGAGACCACGGAAGAGAAACGCTTGTGTGGTTGAATTATAAGGACAGTAAAGCAATCGCTTGAGGCCCCACTTTTTGGAGGGGGCATGTTTTTTCCTTAAGATGTATTGTGTATTTATTATTAAAAAAAGGAAATTTTACCTCCTATAGCAAAGGTATATATCCTATTTATTATAAATCAAAATTATTTTAAAATAGTATTTTTTATAGCTACCTTTTATATTTTATAGCAAAAAAAATATCTATAGTATATACTACTATTGCTGCATGAAATACGTTATTTATATTTTTCCTCTCTCTTTTTTCCAATTAACACACGATTTTCTCTCAGAATTTTTCTTCGTTCTCTCTCTCTCTCTCTCTCTCTCTCTCTCTCTCTCTCTCTCTCTTCGAGCAAAATAGGCTGAATCATAGATACATGAAAGAGAAACAAATCATGAAAGAAAACCTAAAAATCTCAAAATCAGAGACAAGAAAGTAAATCTATAAACAAAAAAAGGAAGCAAAATTACCTTGGACGACGGAGAGATTGAACAGAAAAAGAGATTCTCAGCACGGTAAGTAAGAGAGAAAAGAGGAATGAGCAGTTAGATTGGAAGCGTTGTAAATTGTAATGGAAGAGGTAGTGAACCAATACAAGGAGGCTTGGCCGGAAAACGCCATCTCCGGCGAGCTTTCTTCTCTTCTTTGCTATTTAGTCACATACAATATACATTGTATTCTGTACAAATTCACTCAAACACATTGTATTTTTGTATGAATATATAAATTTTTTTGTATGTGTTTATGTATTTCGAAGTTCAGTATTTTTTTAATACAACTGAATACACTTGTATTCATGCATACAAGATATAAACATTGAAATACACTAAATACAAACATTAAAATAGAACAGAATATAAACAGCGAATACATTTAATTTTAAATATAGTGAAATATAATAAAATGCACTTAATACAAATAGAAATACAGTAAATGAAACCAATGAAATATATTAAATACAACAGTAATAACATGTATTAAGAATGACTAGAATACTGTTAATACAAATATATTTGAATACACTGAATATAAAATAACGAACACAGTAAATACAAACATTGAATCTAATGAATACAACAATAAAAAAAGAATATTGAAACACACTAAATACAAAAGCTATATACAATTGAAAAATCATTCTAATTAATTGAGTTGATAATGAGGCATTTAGAATTAATTTTGTTGAGTTATATTAGGAGTGTATCAGGCTAATTGATATTATTTTTGTATTTAGACAGTTGGACATACCTATTTTTAAGGTGATTGTCATCACTGTATGCATGAATACATCGCGCGAATACATATGAATACATGCATGTACAGCTGGATTGCCCCTGATTTTAGGCATTTTTTGTTGTTGTATTCATTAATACAGCAATGCGAATACATGTGAATACATGCGCATACAGTTGGACTGCCCTGATTTTAGGCGCTTTTGTTGTTGTATTCATGAATACATGCGCGTCCAGCTGGACTGCCCTGATTTTTAGACATTTTTTGTTGTTGTATTCATGAATACAGCAACACGAATACAACGAATCCACTACCGTAATAACTAAATAGTAGCTATAGGAAGTAATTATGTATATGGTAGCTATAGGAAGTTAATAGACACTAAACATAGTGGTTTCTGAAAATTCCTTTTAAAATGTGTGTACATCTAAATTTAAAAAAAGAATTGATCGAAAGTACAGTAACTTTAGTCTGAGGATCGTTGTAATAATTAGAGAATGGAATACTTTTTAATGAATTGTTTCCTTACATAGGGGTAGCTAACTTTTTTTTGCCTCATTTATATAACAACTAATATAGGCCCATATTATTATTATTTATATATTTACCTTTTTCATTCTCTCATTTACTATTTTTATTTTTAATGTTGAAAATTCTCTCAATCGGCAATTTACTATGGCTTACAAGTTATCTTCTTCAAAATATCTAACTTTACAACAAGCAATCATTCAATTGAAGTAATGCTAACACTTTTCGATATCATTATATCAACTTATCTTGCTCTATAGTTTCTTACCTTTTGATTTCTGTTACTATTTATTGTTTCTTGTACTTCGATTATCCTATTTATCTGTGATAGCTACTGCTCCTTTTTAGATTGCTTTATCATGATTTATTCGCTTTCATTACTTTCATTTTCATATTCATTGAATTGATTGTCCTTATTTGACCTTTTCTTGCCATACTTTCCCTTGAGTTGAGGGTCTTTCAGAAACAACATCTCTAAGGTCTGCATACACTCTACCTCCTCAGACCGCACTTTATGATTTTTGACTTGATATGTTGTTGTATATCAATTTATCAAATTCTTGAGCCGATTTTATTATTCTACCTTTATGTTATACTTTTTCATTGAAAAATTATCGTTGATATTCTTACATGTATCATGTGGGAGACTCATTATTACCGATAGATTGTAAATATTGGTGATGTTAAACTTCTCGTATTGATTAGTGTATAAACGGGTAACCAAAAACATTTTATTTTTCTTAAAATGTTTCTAAAAACAATGTGCAAATGAAAGGGATCGGAGCAGTATGATACAACCATTGCATGTTTTGAACTAGCTAGATAGATTGTAGAAAATTTTGTTCTCTTTTGTGTTCATTACACAAAAGTTATATATATTTATTTTGTTACGTAAAAATCATTCAATTTTGTGTTTATTATCTAAAAGTCACTTTTCGTTCTTTTGTTGCATAAATATTATTTTACTTCTCTATTTATCACAAAAATCACCTTGACCAGATTTTGTAATACTTTTACTCGAAAAATCTTTTATGTCCTTTATATTAATCCTCTCATTTATGTAATACCTTATATATTGTACACTATATAATTTTTTTTTCTACGTATTTTACATATAATTAAAATAATTTTAAATTATTCCATTTATTATTTTTATAATATATCTATACATTTAATTTTTTTCATGGCACTCAATTTGGTAAATCATATTCAAATATGAACATATTTTAAATATAGAAATGATAAAAAAAAAATTTATTTAAAATTATAAAAACATATTTGTTTAACAAATGAGTGCTTTTTTATAGTCACTAAAAATTTTAAAAAAGTTTCAAAGATATTTGTGTTTGATATTAAGTTATTTTAAAGTTTTATCAGTTAATTTTATTTATTTAAAAGTATTAAACTAATGAGTATGGCTTGGCTGAATAAATCAATGACCTTTGATTTTTTTAATTTTCATTAAGCATGATTAAGAATGTGAACTTGAGATCTGTTCACGGTAATGTTACTGAAAAAAATTAATGATGTTGCTTATATATCTTGAAAATTAATATTAAAAAAATTAAATGGACGAATATATTACATAAATGTGAGGTTTTATAACGCCAAGGCATAATAGACTTTTAGGTGAAAGATTTGTAAAATCTGGTTAACGTGATTATTGTAATAAGTAGAGCATAATAAAATAATTTTGTGTAACAAAAAAAAGAAAAGTAATTTTTGACGAATAAACACAAAATTAAATAACTTTTACGTAAATAAAAAAGAATAGGTTAATGAACCTAAAGTTAATAACCACCCATAAAATATACACCTATAAAATTGTTGGTCCGCTGTTCTTTACCCAGGAGTAATTAATGGGCCTGTCAGCTTAGTTATTTTAGATTATTTAACCAATTTTTCATTATATATATTTTTAATGAGTAAATCAGTGTTTGACTATGCTCGTGCGAATCAATATTTAATTGCAAAATTAGAGTAATGAAATTTAATTTAATTTTATTGACAGACAGTTTTTAAAAAGTTAATTGTTTAATTCAAACAAATTGACGCTAGATTTTTTTCTTTTTCTGAAAAAGAAAGAATAATCCTACATCTTGAGAAAATATTGGTATAAAGATAGCAATAACCACGTAATGACGTCAAGACCTTGTAGTAAAACAAGCAACAAGTGAAACTTTTTAAAAAAATATAGAAGATTTTATTTGGAACAGTTCATATTACGTACTTTAGATAATATGCTTGCGTGAATTTTACTTTTCTTTTATACAAATATATTTCCGTTTTTCGCTTACGTACAGTAACTACAAAATCTTTTACCCATAACGAGCGTTTTTTGACTTTTGACAAAGCTGCAACCGTCGCCGACCACAATCCATTTTATGCAGCCACGTGGCTAATTCAAGCGGCGTGGCACCCTAATAGCTCGTCCGTGTGGGCTATCCATACAAATGTCGTTCAATGAGGTAGGGCCCATAGCAGTTTTGGGAAGTTAAATATGGCCCCACAAGTGGCCCAGATTGCAAAGCGCGTTAACCCCGGCCTGTAAAATGGCGCCACGTAATAGAGTTAAGGACGAAGATTTGCCACGTTGGCTTTGAGCTATTTATTATTGTGCAGTAGTTATGTTAGTTGGTCATAACACTAAAAAAGAATAGACAAGTGGGGTTAATTTAGATTGGGAGCGTTTAAGGATAAAGAGATAGGAGTAATTTTAGTAACGTAAACCGACCAAAACATTATCCTAAATAAAGGAAAATAGAGTAGTTGAGGATGCACAATTGACTGCCGACTAATGCTAACTTTTACTGGAATATTCTAAAAGATGCTTATGTGATTAAGGAAGATGGCGTGATTTTTCTGCTGTAATGAAGTCTTGTGGGGGAGGAGTGGGTCATGGTTCTCAAAATTTCTAGGCCGTTTGTTGCCTGCTAAGCGGCAGAATTGACTATTGAATCCCAAATACTGTAGGAAATTCACCAAGTATTCATCTACATACATCTATTCAGATTGCAGAGATTTGACAGCTTTATTAAAATTAGAGATGAGACTAATTATATTGATAAGAACTCGGGGCTGAATCTAGTTCCAATCAAATTAAACAATCTTATCTATGCTTCTCTAGGCTGTAGCTAGCTAGTAGCTAAAGTTTAGTAGGGTGGTCCGATTTTGGCACTCTACTTTCTCTTTGCTTGATGTTAGGTCCTTTTCTTTTCTTTGCTTAATTCACACAATTAAAGATGGATTAAGTGAATTTTTTTTACAGGAAGCAGATGTTCATTCTTAACTTAACCTAACATTATTTAGCACTAATAATATTGTTGCTAACAAATTTGAGCTTCTCATTTATCGTTGAAATTATTAACTTGACAAATTTTTCATTTTTGAGGATATCAATTGTTATTGAACAAAAGAAAAAAAACATAGATAATTGTTATGTCATGAAGGGGCGAAGGAGTTGTGGTGTTGGGGCCTTGGGGCTTGAAGTGTGGGTCATGGTTCTCAAGATTTCTAGCGTTTGTAATTTTCATCATAAAAGCAGTATTGACTCCTGCAAAATCAACTATTGATCTATACACCTTCACTTAAGACTTCAGATTTGACGGGTTTAATCACTCAGATTAGAGATGACAGTAATTGATAAGATTTCTGTGATTTAGCAAGTTACCAAGTCAAATTACTCCATTCTAATTAATACTACAAACTTATCTCTCGTACAAGATTGTAGCTACCAGAGCTTGCTAATCTTCCAACTGTTACACATAAAAATATGTAGAAGTTACTGGTAGAACTATAAGCATTGTGGATAGAGAGTTGGAAAAATATGAACTAATAAGACAGATCACTTCCTCGGGTAAAAATAGCACGGGCTAACCAGTTTTCGGACTGGTCATTTAAAAATAGTTAGCGTTTGCAAAGTTATTGAAAAATAGCCACTGTTTTACTGCAACACGAAAAATTCCAGCATAATATACTGAAGATCGGTGCACCTGTGTATGAACACGCGGAAAGTTCCAGCATAATATACTGGAGATTGTAGCACATGTGTATGAACTTTCAGCATATTATGTTAGACCGCTATATTATACTGGAACTCCAACAGTATATTATGCTGGATTTCCAGTATAATACACTGCAACTCCAGTATAATATTTTGGAGTTCCAGTATACTTATGCTGGAATTGCAATATAATATACTGGAACTTGGAGTTCCAGTATATTATATTGGCTGGAGTATTTTCCGGATTATAAATAGTGTTTTCGTTCCGATTTCTCTTTACATAGAAACTGACTAAATTTCGATTACTTTTAAAATTGTGGCTACTTTTGAGTGACCACTTGTAAATCTGGCTATTTTTGAATTTCTCCCCTTATTCATGGGTCTAGAACCATGCCCTTTTATAAATTTCTAAGCTGCGAAGAAGGCTTCCCTCTTGCAAACCCTGGTTATGGGCCTGGAACTTCTAATCAAGAAGTGGGGGAAGTGTACAGTTAGCTAGTAATACGACATGTATTTACTTTTAAGTCACTGTTTAAAATGTCTTTAGTCATTGCTTTAATAAACGGTTACCTATCCGGACGAAAATGCCCTTCTGCTCATAAAGTTCAGGACCAAGTGTCCTTAACTTATGAGCTTGTTACTGTAAGTTCAGGACTAGCTGTCCTTAATTTATGAGCTTGTAAGTCCAAGTTAGGATTACCTGTCCTTAACTGTTGAACTTGTAACTCTAAGTTCAGGATTACATGTCCTTAACTTTTAAAATTGGAGCTCGAAATTCAGGACTACCTGTCCTTAAGTTATGTACTTGTAACTCGAAGTTCAAGACTACCTGTCCTTAATTTCTATGCTTGTAACTCTAAGTTAAAGACTACCTGTCCTTAATTTTTGAACTTCCAACTTTAAGTTCAGAACCAAATGTCCTTAAATTATGAGCTTGTTATTGTAAGTTCAAGACTACCTCCCTCTCTTTATAGAACAAATCAAGTCATTGTTTTGCTTCTTTCATTTTTTTTGCTGTGGTGAAAAACTTGTTGATATGGCCATTCAAGCGCAATTGCACTCGGAGAATCTTGGTTTTCCTTCGCAGGATTTGATGGATAATAATGCTTGTGGATTCAATCAATTTTCTTTTAACCCTCAACAACAACAATATTACGAGTACCCGCAACAGCATCAGCAGTTTCAAAATCTAGGAATAGATTTCGCCGGAGAAAAGGGAGACAGAGAGACCGGCAAGGAAGAGAAGATGTATAAAAAAGAGATAGAAGAAAGGGTACCATCGTCTTTTCACATTAATTTTAATAGACTAGTGATTACTTTTGTTCAACACTAAAAATGATAGATAAAAAGTAATACCACTTTAAAAAGTGGCTACCCCACACAATTTTTACTCAAGAAGCCTTGACAACATGATTATGGAATGAGGCCCATTATTGGGATCTTGAGATTTGGGCCTTACACATGCCAGGCTGGCTATGGGTCTGGACCAGACCCTTTTGTGTACTTCTAAACATTGGATTCTTGGTTATCATTTCATGAACAGGTCTATATGCCTGATCAGAGTGTAAAATTAGTCTAGATTTTCATCAATCCTAATTATTTTTACATGGCTTATTCTTGAGAGTCATCTAACAAAGTTGATTACACAGACATACCGAAACCTCCTATGATTCTTTTTCTTTCTAAAGTATATAACCAGAAGCGAAGAGTCGTTGTGTGCTTATTTTTGTTTAGAAAGTCCATGCCATCAAACAAATGTTACTTTGAGTATCAGATAGTTTAATTTCTGAATATATATTTAGTAGTGTAACTAATAATAGGGAATAACTCAAAAACTGAAAGTTGAGACTTCTTTCCTTTTTCTCTTTCTTTACTATCATGATATATAAAGGCAAACTACAAACAAGTAAATAACAACACAAGTAGTCTAGTACTTAACACTTGAAAAAAAAACTACTAAGTAACCTGTTAACCCACCTGGATGAACCATAATCATCTCTAAGAAGGGCTTTTGCAAACACTTTAGAGAATGTTCTATACCATACAAAATCGTTTAGGACAGTTTTTCTCTGTCACACATGCCTACTTCATTAAAAACACAAGTTATAGCTTCAAACTGAAACATAGAAAGCTTATCATTATCAGTTTCCAATTCGCCTTCCCCTGTTGCTACCTGTCCAATCACCCCTTCTAGCAGCCTTTGCTCTCTTCCACCTCTGAATATTTCTCATTCTTGAAAATATTTTCCGAATCTGGTATAGCTTATGAGATTGTTGAGCTATCAAGTTAGCAGTTGAAGGACTCTGGCTTAAGACTATCTCATATCCATCACGAAATGAGTCCATTCCTTCACTTAAAAGTTGCCAGAAGAGTCCCCCAGCTGCTGCTCCCCCGCGCTTGGCTGACGAATATATCTTGTAATACACTGTGTTGTAAAGAAGGTCCCTCTGGTAGGAGCTGAAACCTGAATCTTTCCAAGACTTTCCAAATTCTGTGATCAGTAATGGCTTCCGGAGAATATATTGAGCATCTTGAGTGTGGGAGTTTAGCCAATTGTTGAGAAACGATAGCTGGGCTTGATCATTTGAGTTTGTTATCCTGTAATAACACAAGTTTACAATTAAGAAACTCTTAAAATATGTAACTTCATCTAAACGTTCAATAACTTAGAGATGAGACATTTTATGACATGTCGCTTACTTGACACCTGATTCTTTTTTCCTATGTCAAGCACATCAAATATTTTTGTTTTTGCACGGGTGAGACTTGAACTCAAAATTGCCAACTTGATATCGTTCTAAACTGTATCACTTTATCTAATAAGTTAAACTTTTAGTTGACACTTACATTTTCAAGACAACTAAAGAAAGTGATGTAGTCTCTGATCTTAAGGATATTATTCTAACGTGCAATGTGTTTCTGAAAAGTTTACCATTGATCAGGATAGGCATGAGCAGTGGCAAAATCAATGCCAGGTATGCGGTTGTTGGCAATGAAATCAGTTCCTATGTCAAAATTAGGATTCAGACTCCTCCTCTGAGGAGTTGATTGCCCATAGAATCCTTCTAAGCCAACTTCTAACAAATGGTTTCTGTCAATAGACTTAACATAAGAGGCCATCTCTGTTGCCCAGCCCTGCACACAGAGAAATGAAACATGAGTAAATCCTTTTCATGTTGTTCCCTCCAGAAAACATAAATTCTTGCATTAGGATGTAGTGACATCAGATGTAATAAATGAGTGCACTTGAAAATGGCAGGGGAAGGAGTCCGAACCAAAGTGTGGTTCTTTTGGGCTCAAGCGACACAAATAGGTAAAAAAAAAAAACTGAGTACCATTTTATATATAGCGCGGTTGTTCACCGCGTTATACCTTAACAACACGTTTGTCCGTTAAGGTATAACGCGGTGAATTACCGCGCTAAATTTGAACTCAAAAAGGGTGGGAGATATAGCGCACATGTAGGACGCGCTGTAACAACACATATAAAATAATAAACTAACATATAAATAAGAAGCAAACATGTAAAATAATAAACTAACATATAAAATAATAAACTAACATATAAAATAAGAAACAAACATATAAAATAATAAACTAACATATAAAACAAGAAACAAACATATAAAATAATAAACTAACATATAAAATAAGAAACAAACATATAAAATGATAATAACATATAAGATATGTAATAAACTAACTATAATATAGTAAAAATATTAATATAAAAGAAATTGCAATATGTTTAAAGATGTTAAGCAATCATAAAGAAAAATACTTTAATTAATATTGTTCAATTTACAGACATCGTCATGGAGGTTCCCCTGTGCATTCCGGACCTGCATTTCGAGAGGTACTGTTGTTATAGGGCAACCATAGGTCTTCATACATCTGGGATGAGCAGTGTATGTCCCAGACATTCCGCCCCAGACGTATAGACGATATGTGGAAGTTCATTAGAGACAACCCACTCCATCCTATATGTGTTTATACCTCCCGCCCTTGTTGAGTTCAAATATAGGCGGTAATTCACTGCGCTATATCTTAACGAACAAACGTGTTGTTAAGATATAGCGCGGCGAATAACCGCGCTGTATATAAAATGGTATTCATTTAAAAAAAAAAATACTATTTGTGTCGCTTGAATCCAAAAGAATTACACTTTGATTCCGGACTCGCAGGGAAAAGCAAATGACATTAATATCTAATCAATTATGTGAACTAACCTAGGAGCTACCCTGCCACACCCTTATTAAATTCAAGGGGATGTACTTGCAGAGGCAGAATCTAAGGCTTTGTGGGTTAAATGAATCTATTGTTTTTGGCTTGAACTGCGTATACATATCAAAAAAAATATTTAAAATGTTACACATCAAATAAAGTGAAACAGACTATAGATCATGCATTTGCCTATGTATATTAGGCATGATTTAGGGCATCCATTGCATAAGGCCCTTAGATGCCGAACACTTGAAGGATTGAAATTCAAAGTTACAATTGATATAAAAAAGTTACTTTAGTTGCAAAACGAAAGATTGCATTGTATTAAAGTCATATATCCCAATTTTTTCTTTGTTTTGATGACCCAGAAATCCGTCTGGGGCCAATCCTTTGGATCCGCCGCAGCCTTCGAAACTCGGTGGATAATGGGCTCACCCCTCTACCCTTCTCCACTTAAATACCAGGCTTTGCTTTACATGGTGTGGGGACATATATCCGATATTTTAGCAGGACAAACCACGCTAGATTATAGTTTATGCGTTACTTAATGTAATCCTATATCACAATCTATTACCATATTTCAAGGCTTATTGTCTGGCATCTAACTTGCAAAAAATGTAAAAACCACCAAAGCAGAAAAGGGATCCCGACCCTAGTTTAATTTAATATTCAGGAAAAAGGATGAACTAAAAGATAGAAAAAAATCGAGAAAGTGAATTTGCTTATCTTCTTAAAAGTTGAGCCATTGATTCAAAATCTCTGCTTAGAAAAAACTGATAAATGCATAGATAATGAGAACAAACTAAAGAGATCAAAGCACAAGAACCTGAATGGTCCTTCCCGAAGGATCTGATGTGCATCTTGGCTCATTCATAAGCTCCCACGCCATGATTGTTGGCTCATTCTTGTAAGTAACTCCAGTAAATGTGTTGTATCTGTTGAGAACCGTCTGCAACAGTTTAAAAAAATCAAAGAACCAAAAGTCATGCCTTTTCCACACAAATTAAAATGTGCCAATTAGATGTAGTTTTCTGGTTACCCTAATATGATTCTTGTAATAGCCCTTAACAACAGGGTTTCGAAAGAAATCATCATCCGAATTGAGGTACTGCCCATGACTTCTGGCCCAGTTCACATACTGTTTCTTTCCACCAAAGCTCTCATAATTATTTGCCAAGCTTAATACAACTTTAATTCCATACCTTCTTGCTTCAGATATCACAAAATCCAACCCCTTCAAATTACAATTAGTTACACAAAACTTAGACTTAAAAGAACATTAGTTAGGTCATAACAAAGAGAAGGATAAAACAAAGTAAAGTTGTACAGTAAAAAAAATGACCTTAAACATGTCTTCATTGTAAGAGCCAGGAGCATATTGTAGTGGCTTGTATCCACCATCACTAAAAGCCCAAGTTCTGGCAACAGTAAGGCCATGGCTTGAAGCTTCTCTAAATGCAGCTGAAACTTTGGATCTTTGAGAAGGGTCAGAAGCTACATACATTAACCAGTAGGCATTAAACCCATTGGCATAAAAAGGATCACCATTTAACATGAAATGTATCCCTCTAGTCCTAATGAAGCTATTCCCTGCTTCTACTTCAACAAAGAAGTAGATATTCTGCACCAAGAAAATTAGAAAAATTGCAGTGGCCAAATGCTTCTTCATCTCTTTTTTGGTTTGAGAATTATGGGTTTAGAATGCCAGTGAAAGCAAGAAAAAGCATTTTTATTAGCAGCTCAGAGTAATGTGGGGCTCTGTAATAGTTTGTCCAAAATGTGTCCCCACAACTATTATTAACTATCAGAGGAAAGTAACAGTGACTGCCATTTAGGTTGTTTTGGGAGGTGGATAATAAGAAAACAAAAAAAGGGAAGAATGGCTTGTATCTTTGTAGACAGGAACCATTCATTTTCAAACAAAATGTAAATTGTTTAGTATGCTTTACAAAAGAGAGCGAATCTAACTTTAAATTTTTTGTTTTATCCTTAAAAAAATTGTCATGTAATTTTAACCAAGTATAGCAAAGAGTGCCGACACCTTCGTAAAAATAGTTAGGGCCATTTTGGAAAGACCAATGCCTGGGACCATATGTGGAGTAGCTTTTCCTTTTACCTGTCTTACACAAGAATCCATTAGTAAATTATGCAGGTAAGAGACATAGTTGTATGACCAAAAAGTATGAGATTTTTTGTTAAATTAGTTAAATGAGGAGATAGAAGGTAAATTTTGGCCAAAGATAATTAATTTTAGATCGAAGAATATTAAGTAAGAAAAGTTGGGTAAGGTTAAGCTCATGAACTGATTAAGATTATTAAAGAGATCAAATGTACATGATGAACTTATATTCTCGACAACATTACTCCATAATGCAAAATAAAGAGGAAAGAAAAGATTCACGGGATATGTCTTTATTTGTTCCATAACGATGGCTACGAAAATGAATAGCAAGCTTCTGCACCTTCTTCCATCTACGAGAGGAATTCCCCGATTTCCTTCCCTTGTCAGAGAAGAAGTGTGTATAGCCCCCCCCCCCCCCTTTCTTCCTTCTCTCACATAGTATATATACTAAGTATTCTTATTTATCCCACGGTCCTTAGCCAAGATATCTGAATTTACCAATTGTACTTTAGGTCGACCTCCTTAAGTGCCACGTCGTGTACTTCGCCATACATGCTTTCTAATGGTCCAACATCGGTCGTGGCCGAGGTGCTCGTCACTATGGTGCCTTATGGATACAACCACGGCTTAATCGACCCCTCGCCTTTCTTTTTGTTGAGATACCTGTTTGGTCAGATTTCGACCCATACAGTTAGTCCCTCCGCCTATTGGGGTCGTCTTTGTGCGAGCTCAATGGGCGGACCTCGTCAATTCAAAAACTTAGAGAAACCTAAACATTTTGGGCGATGGGCGATGGGCGAGCACCTCACAGCGAGATGATGACATGATGTTTCAAGTGTTTCATTAGACCGTTGCGTCAGTTCGAAATAACATTAAATTCGTCATCTGTCATTATAGTACATGTTCTCTGTGCGTTGCGTCGTTTCCCGTACCCCTTCCATTTTTTTTGAAAGTGGCGGCGTTTGGTTTTCCTACTCTAAACATTTATATCCCTATAAATAGAGGGAAGTTTCACATTTGAATGTTGTGCTTCCCGATTATTCAAAAGAAAACCTCAAAGCTTTTCATCTTCTCTCGTTTTCCACATTTCCCTTCTTGTTAGTGGTTCTTGTAGTTGCCACTTTTTTCATCCTTCTCATTCCCGATCTGCGCAACCAGTAAAAGAGATGGCTAGAGCATCTTCCAACCCTGATAGAGCCGCTAGTGCCCCGGTACCCAAAAATGATGTACCTCCACTCAAAGAGGGAGTGGATATGGCGGAGGATGAAAGTTTTTCGATGGTGGATGAAGTGGTCCCCCACACAGGGAAGGCAAGGACTGACTTCAAGAGCCCTGCTGGGAATGAGTTCGAACCTGTTATTTCTACGATGGATGTTGCAGCGCTCACGGCGTTTAAAGTCAAATGGAGAATCCCTGATCACATTGAACTGGTTCCAGCGGGTCGTGACATAGTGCATATACACCGCCCGGGTTATTGTGCGTTTTATGCATATCTGTTTGTCATCGGATATACACTTCCCCTCCCTTCCTTGGCGGTGGACTTCTGCCGCTTTTATGAGGTGTGTCCGGCTCAGCTCTCTCTGTACATTTTACAAACTCTTTCTCATGCTTATCAAGTACGCGGAGCTGGCCGATAGGGAAATTTCTCTCCAGCACTTGCTTCACCTCTTCGTCCCCTGTCGCGCCCCTTTTTTTTCCTTGCGGAATCGGGGTTTCGACATTCTGGAACAACTCATTTTCTTTTAGGATGGGGTATGGAATTTGAAGAGTCGCCACCTAACGGATTAAGGTGCATTAGGGAACCTAAAGCAAATAACTCATAAATCGGTTTACATTATCAGAGATTGGGTAAGGGCTCGAAATTACCTTGAGGGGAAAGTGTTAGGCACCCCTCGAGGTCCACAAAGGTGGGTCCCGACCAAACTCAATTTAAGTGAATTATTCATAAAGCAACTTGAACAAATAAAGATTATTTAAAAAAATGAGAATAAGGGGGTCCTAGGTTTATTAGCATATAGGATCACTTCTGTACAATACTCGGTAAACTTTCCTCAAATAGAGGTGTTACGCGTAGCATTAATGCACAAGTCATCATATCCTTTACTACCCAATTAAGCTCCCCTTAATTATTATCTAAGCGTTCTAAAAGCATCGAATACGTACCCTATGCGTGCATTGTCCGTCCTTTACCTATGGCCTTGGAGGTACTTAGGGCCTCTATTTAAGTTAGTTCTAGACTCACCTATGGTGCTTAAAAGGAGAAAAAACTAGGTGTCAAACAAAAGCAAATTGGACTGTCACATAAAGAGCAGTTACGGGCTCAGATTTACCTCCACAAGTAAACAAAACAATTGCACACCCCAAACAAACAGTTTAAAACGATTTAAAGTCCTATAGCAGGATATCTAGATGAGCACAAAGTAGAATATGCAGCATTTTATTAAGACGAGAAAGTGAATAACTAATCAGTTTGCCTACTGATTTATTACTTATTGGATCTTGGCAGTTTGTAAATAGTCAAACAAATACAGTTTTAAACGTCAGAACTTTAGTCAACCTACAGATCTACAAATACAGTTTTAAACTTCAGAACTTTAGTCAACCTACAGATCTGCCTAGGTGATAACTGGTCAGGATCCTATAGACATAATATCTAAGCGTGCATCAGACCATAATAATAAACTATCGATTGATTTATAACAGGCAGATTTTTATTGCTTTAGACCCTATAGGCATGATGTCTATACACTAAAAAATGATCACAAGCATTAGTTCAGGACATATAAACTGATTTTACATATTTATCTCTGATGTGTGGCTAGAATTCGTGATTTTAAGCATTATTTACCTCGCATTTTATGTACTTTAATGATAAAATACACGTCGTATGTGCTTAATAGGGTTTATTTTATGTGTAGGTGAATTGGAAATGGAAACGGGGCTAAACGGATGCAAATACGTCGAAGAATACGCGAGAGGGGACACCCGGGGGATAGCCAGGCGCCAAGCCAAACGGCCTGGGGCAGCCTGGCGTTACCCAGGCGTTAGACCCATAACGCCTGGGGGGACCAGGCGTTACCCAGGCCTTAGGGCTGTAACGCCTGGCCCTGTCTGGCCTTACCCAGGCGTTTGGGCTGAAACGCCTGGGCCCCGGAACAGTGAAAAACGGACTTTTGACGGGTTTTAAGTGTTTCCAAGTTAAAATAGAAGTCTTGGGGATGTTTAGGGTTGATTCTAAACATATAAATAGACCCAAAAACATGACATTAAAGGATTTATGCAGACAGACACAAGAAATTCGTGGGAGAACCTGTGACAGCGGATTCTACTGAGTTTT
>MDKI01212828.1:0-10514 GCA_005239505.1 Nicotiana paniculata
ATATATATATATATATATATATATATAATACAAACTAATAATTATTAATATTGGTAAATTTTTTACATAAATAATAAAAGGCTTATCTCTTTATACTTTTGTTGAATTTATAATTATAATTTACTATGAAAATTATATTATTGAAATTTTCAGTAAAATACAAAAATGAAAAAACTAATCAAATATTAGTAGAAAAGAATGTAGGAAGAGAGGGGGAAAGAGATAATTTTATGTATTTATAATTTAAGTTAATTAAAAAAAATAAAACATAAGTAAATAACACTCAAAATATTTATTGATAAATTTAGACAACTGAAGAATTTTGAACAGTATAACATAAGTTTAAAAAATAAAAACATTCCCAGAGTAAGAAAGTATATATCTATATTATATTAAAAGAGAAGTAGTACCAAAATAGTAAGCCAATTGACAAGTTAATAAAAAGTCACATTAGTAAATATAAAGTATTAAGTACTTGATAATTTAATAAAGAATAAATAAAGAACAACCAATTTATTTGATTATTATATGATGTGTATCCTTTAATTTTGTACAGATTTTGTTATATTTCTGCATATCACATTAAAAAAATAATAACTAATATTTATTAAAATAATATAATATATTAGATCATATTTTTATAGCATTAGTATTCTGTCAATATATTCGCGCAAAGCGCGGGTTTGATGATAAAAGGAAGGAAAGAAGATCAAATGTAACCTGAGCGAAAGGGCCTAAATTTTGCCATCCTAGTTGTTGGATGAAACTATTGAGTATGATCAATGTGTAATAAAGGGTATTTTCGTGGAAAATGGATATATATATGTGATGAGATGTTTAAGTTTCCAAATTTTATTTAGTAGGAAGTTTGGGAAATAGAGTGAGTACGATACCAGGCAAGCATGTTGATACCACTGTCTCCTCAACGACCTCAACTCTCGCTTCTATTATAAGAGATTCTAGTGAGAGTATGTATGGGCTATGTCCGAGCCCAACAACTATTTAGTATTGTTGTTAACATTATTTAGATGTATATACGGATCGAGCTGGTTCGATTTTTATTAAAATCAAATCAAAACAAGTATATCGATTTGGATTGGTTCGATTTTGTTGGGGTTTTCGATTTTGCAGACTTTTTTGTTGCATGAATATTATTTCAATCTTATTTTGTTAAAGTTATAAATAAAGGTTAGAAAAATGAATATATTTTTAGTAAAAATTAAAAAAGATTAACAGACATATGATCTATTAAAATATTCTAGTGGAAAAATATTTTTAGTAGTACATGATAGTTATTTTCTTAGTTAATATTCCGTTGAAGTACTCTTTGAAGGTTAACCAAATTTAATAATTAAACATAAAAATCAATATGATACCTAGATAATAATATGTTTTATTCAATTTTAAATTATCGAAATACCATTTCAAATTCGAAAAAGATATAAGAAATCTTGACATATGAATATGGAAGATTGACGCATTTCAATAATAGTTGATAAGAAAGTGATACAAACTATTATTTAATGTAAATAAAAATGAATACACTTCATAGTTTTATTAAATATTACATCCCATGAGAGAATTGCTTTGACTTTTCAGTTTGGTGGAGCTTTTCGGTTCGGTTTGAATAACCCTAACGTTATTCTTAAACATCACTCACTTCTGTATTTAAATCTGCCATGTTATTATTGTATATGGTGTAAATGCATTTAGGAGCTACTTATAACAATCAACTATTTTTTTTGTAAATCAAAATTAATATACGAACAATCCATATATATATATATATATATATATATATATATATATATATATATATATATATATATATATATATTTTTGGATTTTCTCCTAATTGTTGGAGTGCATTTTAGTTGCATTATTAAAAGTTACTCTTATGTTAGAGTTTATCTTCAGACGATCATTATTTCAAAATCACTTAAAATCATTAATAAGATAATTTACATAAAGTATTTTGTTACTCTATTTATTATATCTTTTAATAATATCAATGTCATTTGCTTATACAATATTTATGCTTTTCCATAACCAAGTAAGTGTGAAATTTCGTTTCGCTTTTCAATATTGTCTTTTTTATTCAGCTCAATGTAGATTTCAATATTGTGTTAAAAAAATCTTTTTTTTGTGAAGTTTTATGATTTTTGAAAGTCCGATTGTTGCTATCCAAGAGCAGGCAACATCATCTTGGGACAAAGCAGGATTTCCAAAACAAACTACTTTTACCATACGAGAACCTCCTTCCCTTGCGGAAAAAGGTTAGAGTCTTGTACTCATTTTAGAAACCATATGTTATTAATACAATGGTGCTTATGTATTATGTTTGGAAACTTAGTATAATACCTTATTTATCTTATGTGCCTATAAGCTAAAATACTCAAATAGCACGTGCTCTATTGTACTCTATTTTGTGCCTACTGAAGCTTCACTGTACGCTATTAAACGCCTTTGCTGTTATATTAGGTAATTTTGTTACACCTTGTGTATTCGGCGTTATCATGCCGTAAAGGGGATAATTCGAGAGGAAGATAAATTCTATGAGACATTTAAATGATGCGATAGTTACACGTTAAGATTGGAAGTCATTCGAGTGGTGATTAAAAAGTCGACAAAGATCGCCGCAAGTTACGGGTTTTAAATTTCACTGAAATTTGGATAAAATGTTGATGAGTTTATCTCTCAATATACTAGGATTTATACTATGTTCTACTCACCGAATCGAAGGTCTATGAGTCTAGTTTCCAAAGCAACAAACCGTTTGTTAATACGACTTCGGAGTAGAAAGATATTAACATTTTCGTACAGGGGTGCACACTGCTACGGGAGCAGTGTGCTTAGTCGGTTTCAGTTAAAAGTTTTTTATTATTTAAGTCAACTTAAAACAGAACCCCTGCATTTTATCCTCTCCAAAACAGAACCTAAAACCTGGGAATTCCTCTCAAACTCCTCCCATCCATCTAGCCAATCATAACAACAATTTAGTCATCCTCAAGATGGACAACACCATGGTAACTTCGGAATCATGAATTCTTCGGTGTTTCACTTTTTGTAGGAAGAGTTCGCCTTGAAGTAATCTCGAATTTAAAGTAATCCTGGTCACATAAGGTATGATTTAGCTTCCTCTTTGATCTTTGTAAACTTCTACCATAAGAATTCCTAAGAATTAGTTGAAACCTCTATAGAAATGTTCTTGATTTTTTTAATAGAAACCTCTCTTAATATGACTTGATTATTGGGGCTGTTCTATATGGTTTTATTGTGTTGTTTGGATCTTTGAAGACTTGGATGGAATCGTGTCGATGAGGAGATGTAGTAAAGTAAAATTTGGTAATGTGTTGCGGGGAAATTTAACTACAAAAGAGTCTACACATTCATGCCCGCAAGTTGTTCGCTTAAATGTCTAAATGAAGAATTATATAAAATATGAGCTTGAATTTGATATTGAATGGTTCGTATTATGTAGGAAAGCATTCCTAAGGCTTTCGAGGTCTCAGAAATCGTGTATAAATCCATCGACAAAGTATGTAGGGCTTTCGCTATACTTTTCGGCATGACTAGAATTCGAACAAACATTTATTGAATTGTTTCGTCGGATTCGAGTTATTTCACCTTCAACTCATAAAGATGCTTAGACCCGACCCTTTCTCATAGATTGCTTACTTCAAAGAATATCTATGAATTCTCCGTTTTTCCTTGTTCCTTGCTTAAAAAGAACTAGAGCTCTTTTTACTCGTTCTCCTTTAGACGTTTATATAAATCATGAATAATGTTCGCTGAAAAGTAACACTTACTTCAAAGGTAGTCATAATACATAACTCTCATGTTCTTAGTACTTGTTGGCTCGTATTTGAAAATTAAATACTTTAGCGACAACCATGATAGTCGGGGAATAATGATGATAGGCCACTTCGACTCTTCTTAGAATACGTCTTTTAAGGTTAGTTTCGCATTGCACTTATATATGTATGTATTTACTTTCATTACCGAGCCACACTATAGTCGACCGGGTATGACACCTATTGTGTAACCACTGATCAATTGGGATTACCGAGCTTCACGTGGCCGCGTACGATTCTACCGAGCCTTTATTATGGCCGGGTATGTTATAGATATTATAGCTCCACAGAGGGATTTATTATTATACAATGCGATATATTATAAGTAGTGATAGTGAGCGACGATTCCATGAGCATACATTTATATTCATGTTGAATTTTAGTTTCCTATCGAGGCTGGTTTCAAGAATTCAGGTTGTCTCTATATCTCTTCTCTTGTTAATTACATTTTTCATGTTACACTTGTCGCCCTACATATTCAGTACATAATTCGTAGTGACGCCTTTTTATGCACTGTGTTTATGCCCACAGGTTCGGATAGACAGGGCGGCGTGCCTCCTCAGTAGGACCCTCGGGATCAGCGTTGGGTGTCGTACTCCACTTCTTTGGAGTTGCTGATTTTGAGTCCATAGGTACTACTACAGGTGTATATGTGTAGTTTTGGGTATGTCGGGGGCCTTGTCCCAGCCTGTTGAGATTGTCTTACACTCTTAGAGGCTAGCAGACTAGCGGTCATTGCATATATGTTTTTTTGTATGGCCCTATTGTCCTACTGGACAGCTGTTATATTGTTGTTGCAGCATTGTTGGCCTCTCTCTCTCTCTCTCTCTCTATATATATATATATATATATATATATATATATATATATATATATATATATATATATATATATATATATATATGTCGTGTTGGGCTCTTGTGCCTGCAGGTTATTTCATTGCAGATCATATCTCATGGTTGGTTCGCTCGGGCCTTTGGGCATCGGGTGTCGGTCACACCTCCCAAGATTAGGGTGTGACAAACTTGGTATCAGAGCAGGTCAGTCTTAAGGAGTCTGCAAGCCGTGTCTAGTAGAGTCTCATTTATGGTGTGTTGTGCACCACACTTATAAACATGAGGCTATTGGGCATTTAGGATTATTACTTTCTTCTTGATCTAGATCGTGCAATAGAGCCTAATCATAAGTGTTCATTCCTAATTCTGCTTTTGTTTACCTTCTTAGTGATGCCTAATACTACGAGACGACAAGTGGCTATGAAATTTATTCAGAGGTTGGATGAGGAGGCGGGAGAGGTCACAAGTCAGGTTCCACCTGCTAATGTAGATCAACATGAGCCACAAAATGAGGCTGATTCTCAGGCTTCTGGGGCAGCACCCCCACCACCCCCGGAAGGGCGTAGAGGAGCTAACGTACCTGTAGTCCCTCTCCAGTTGTTCCTGATCAGGACCTAGACATGCGGAGCGCTATACAATTGCTGACTCGAATAGTAGCCTCCCAGGCCCAACACTAGACCCTCGGTATTGTTGATAGGTCCGTGAGTGCGAGAATTCGGGACTTTATCAACTTGGATCCTCCAGCATTTACAGGGGTTGATCCCAATGCTGACCCACAGGATTTTCTGGATCTTATGCAACGGACCTGTTACACCCCAGGTTTTCGTATGTAAAATTACGTCATAAGTAAATTGATGAAAGCTCGGAAATGATGTTACATCCTACATTTTCGTACGTTGAAGTTTCGTCGTAAGTTAACCGACGTAAGTTCGGGAATGAGATTATTTTGAGATTATAAGCATTATGCTATTTCAAACAAGTGATGAGTAAATTCGTGCAGTTGAGAGGGTAAGCAAGTAGAAGAAAATGAATTTCGTCGAGGTTTGTCATTTTGGGATAAAATACGACCCGAGCTAAAATAGCCGGTATTTATGGATTAGTTCCATACAAGGTACCCCATGGCAATGATAGTAAGTTGTATAAGGTGTGTTAAAAGTGAGTAGTATTTTAAGTAATTTGAGATAGTCCTTAATCATGTGGATAATTAGATAATTATGAATTTTAAGTGGGAGATTAACTTGTAAATTGAATTTTGTGGATAATTAATTATGTGACATTTTGTATAATCATTAGGGGACACTACTTCCACGTGGGATGTCCAAATCTTGGCAGCAAATTGCCAACAATAACTTGCCTAAGGAGGTGGTGTCATTACTTAAATCCATATCTCAATTTGGGGTGGAAATATGGTATAAAAAAATCCTTTCTTAATTCACAAAGTAAGAAAGTCTTATGACTTTGTAAGATTAGAGCAAGTATACAGATGAAATTCAACAAAAGGCATACACAATAATATGATCAAATTCAAAGGAAAGATTCAACAACTTATTCAAAATATTAGCAACGTGATTTTGCTACAAAAATCATACGAGACTACGTAATGTTATAGCAACGGAATTTTGCGATTCTAAGGGAGTACGGTGCAACCTTTTCCAAGAATATCATACGGATTTTCCCCTACTCCAGGTATGTTAAGGCTATCCCTTCTTTCTTTTGGCATGTTCCAAATTATACTGAAGAAACGAGCAAATACACAATTTCTATAAATTACTCTATTCATAGAAATAGTAGGTGTGTCTATATTCTTGATTCTCCATGAGAATATTATTATTTTCTGCTCATGGGTCTTAGAATAATACGCAGTTGGAAAAGTTTATCCGGATGGAATATGGTGATTATTACGTACTTTTCATGCATTTCATACATGTGCATTGACCCATGACCAGATGGCGTTATATACGCATATATATGTAAATATATGTATATGGGATATGGGAAAAAGGTTACGGCGTTATATACGCACCACCACTTGATCAACTGGTATATGATGATGATGATGTTGGCCACAGTGGCTGGAATATGATTCAAACGGCATTTTATACGCGTATATATGTATGTATACTCAACGGCGTTATATACGCATATATATATATATATATGTATGTATATATATGTATAGGGGATATGGGAAAGTTTATGGCGTTATATACGCACCACCACCTGATCATCCGGTATACGATAATGAATTTGCTCACCGTGGCCGATATGATATGATGGGATGCCCTTAGAGGCATATGATGTTATGAAACATATACCTATGCACGACATGACATTCATACGCATATGCATGATGCTAAAAGTGATTTATTATCTACATAGTTATCCAGACATACAGGTTGAGTCAATTACTCTATATCTCTTCCATGTCTCTTATGTATTTATTTATGTGCCTTACATACACAGTACATTATTCGTACCGACGTCCCTTTTTCCTGGGGATGCTGCGTTTCATGCCCGCAGGTCCTGATAGACAGGTCGAGAGCCCTCAAAGTAGGCTACCAGCTCAGCGGAAGATGTTGGTGCGCTGTATTTGCTTCGGAGTTGCTCGTTTGGTTGGTATGATTTAGACACGTATTGTTTGGTAAGGCGGGACTCTGTCTCGACCTTTATGATATTTATGTACTCTTAGAGGCTTGATGATATATGTCATGTATATAAAGGATTATGTTGGCGTATTATCCCCGTATGTCATGTGTATGTAATGATGTAATAAGAAAGATCCGTTACGTTGGTACTCGGTTAGGTAAGGTACCGGGTGCCGTTCTCGCTCCCAGGTTCGGGGCGTGACAAAAGTGGTATCAGAGCAGTTCTGTCCTAGGTAGTCTACAAGCCGTGTCTAGTAGAGTTCTTTTTATGGGTGTGTCGTGCACCACACTTATAGGCAGGAGGCTACAGGGCATTTAGGATTGTCACTCTTTCTTCTTACTCTAGATCGTGTGGTAGAGCTCATCTATAAGAATTCAAATTTCGAAATTCTATTCTATTTGTAATAAGACGATACCTATATCCGGAAAGAAGGTTGGAAAGAGAGATAGTTGAGAAAAAGCTGAGTCAGAGGAATTGAATTTTTGTATGGTGCCTACGATAAGTAAATGTGAGGTTTTTAGCAGATCATGGGTGTACAGAAAGGTGTAAGCTTCCTGATAAGAAGCCTTAAGGCAAGAACGCCTATCCATCTTTATGGTGAATGACAATGAGAGATTAAGAAGGTAAGTACAAGTTTCAACAAGTAAAAGGAGCAAGGTGAAAAAGGGTACGAGGTACCCAGTTAATGAAGGTTAACATTGTTTATAATTGACGCAGAGAAACATAAGCTTTTTGAGTTAGATTCAATAGTAACAGAGGTATATATAATTGGTTGCTCCCATTCCAGATATGCCCTATAGGGGTTAACAGAAGCAGTATAAGAAGATATGATGGATGAATTGTTTGTATTAGTTGACATTTCCGAAGGATAAAGTGCTAATAGATCTCTTTGTGAGACACCCCGATGGTGGACTCTAAAATAGTACAGCTAGATATGAGTAATACAAAGATAGGCATTGGAAGCCTCGAAAGGATACATATCATCTTAGTATGACTCACGTCCCTAGTAGATATATAATGTTAAGCAACCCGAAGGGCCAGTGGATGGAGCAAAGGGGAGCTAAAAACAAAAGAATATCTTGTCGATAAGTTTTCAGAATAAAGTGATAGATAGAAATGTTAGCTGGAAAATAAGAAGAGAGTTAATGAATCAATTATGAGTAAGATGTGATACATAGATGACAATGGTAAATAAAAAAAAAAGACAGTATTACAGAGTTTGTAGTCAAGTGAAGGAAAAGACAAGAAGTGACAGGCCTTGAGACAACAAAAGAGTATAGGCCATAAAGTCACATCCTCATTTCAAGAAGTAAGTTCGTGAGCAAAAGGAAAAGTTAGACCCCCAAAGTAATACAAATCAGTTGGGCAGGTGAACGGGATAACTAAATGTGAATTAAGGACTGAATGATTGGATAATAGTCGGTATCATTAGAATTTTAGATTTTTCCCCGGCGTTAATAGAATGTATAAAAGAAGAAAATTCATGAGAAATTCAGAAAATGGTCATTCAGGAAGACACTTCCTTAAAGCAAGCAATGTGAGCAAAAGTTAAGCTTAGGGGACTATATGTGCCAGTTACACTAATTTCCACCATTGCGAGTGAAGAATTTTGTTATCCTTGGTACGGAAGGATTACCTCAAGGAGAGTAAGGGTCATTGATGATGCGAAAGGACACCAAAGATGGAGAGGAAAAACGTTTATAGGCAGGTCGTCGTAGCTCCAAGTCTTGGTACTCCATTAAAAGGGGGAATATGGAATGATAAAGGAGAAATGCGATAAAAATGAGAAAGGGATGAGACTGCACTTATTCAAAGCCTATAGTTATGCTACGACACCATAGAATTACACAAAAACGATGTCAGGGGAAGGAAGTAAGGGTTCCTGTCCGAGATATTGTTGATTAATAAGGAGCCAATGCGAGAGACAAGTTAAGACAAAGGAAATGACCCAATAAATATTACACGAAATATTGATACGGGAATAGGATAGTAAGCAATTAGTAGTTGATTTAAGAAGAGCCTAGAAATGGCTAGACAAGAGAATACAGACAAATCAACAGATCATGCAAAATAAACATAGGGAACCCCAATATGAGGAATTCAGCCTTACAATTATGACATAGTGATCCTTGAAAATTATCCATATAGAATTTGGGGAAGTTAAAAAGGTACCGTATGAGTGTTACGGAAATAAAAGAAAGTGCCACCATGAAGACAATCAAAATATTAGTTCAGGAGTAACCCTACAAGCACAAGGGCGCGGAGGTAAACAACTACGAATGATTATAGGCAAGTAAGGACATCAAAAAGGTCCGTAATAGGTCCACAACTTTACGAGAGTTAAGGGTTCTCCCTAAATACTACAATGAAAGACTAGCTGGGGAAATAAGGAAGAAGGCTTCAACCTAAGCACAACGACCTAAAAAGGAAAGGGTCGTGTAACAACTGTCTCACAACAACATTGTAAGCACTCCAAAGAAAAATGGCCCTACCTTGGTTAATGAATGAGAAGAAAAAAAAAGATTAACTAAGAGTAAAAATTTGAAGGTCATATGAGTTGCATGAAAACTATAGCATGCGTGGGAACCAATATAAGCTAAGTATGGACGCAACAAGGGGGCAGAAAGACTAGGAAAGGAAATAACTTATGTTGAAAGAAAGCTAAAATGTAACAAAAGAAATTATTCGATCAATGATCCAGAGTTGGTTACGTTATGAACTCATTTAAGGGTTCAGAGTTTTATACATGCAGCATATACAGCCGTAGAAGATTCTGGTATACGTTAAAAGAAATAATTGATCCTAGGTCATAAACGAAGGATTAAATTGTTAAAGGATTGTATCATGCATATTCCCTAGCGCCCATGAACGGCAAAACAGAATAACTAATACCATGAACCCCAAAGCGGAAGATAAGTCAAACCGACATAAAGGCTGATCAGGAGAACAAGGAAACTAAAGAGTTACATCAACAAAGTAAATCAGGAATCTGATTATTGGACCCAAAAAATTATAGGCTTCATGATTAAGAACATCGAATCAGAGGTACAAAGAGAGATAGTACAGTAGCTATATTTTATAATGGCTCTACAATAAAGCCAATTAGAAGAAGTAGCAGCCTCATAAGAAGTCAGTATGAAGCTCCTACCGAATTGTGTATGCCCCAGAGGTACAAGTA
>ML301739.1:0-36163 GCA_005239505.1 Nicotiana paniculata
CCACACTTGACTTCTTTCAAATTGATTCAGCTCTTCTTGCATGGCATTTACCCAGTCAACATCATGTAGGGCTTCACCAATGTTCTTTGGTTCAATAAAGGATAGAAAGGCATCAAATGCACACAATTTTTTCAAGGAGGATCATGTTTTGATTCCAGACGTCAGATCTGTTATGATGTTCTCAAGAGGGTGAGAACTCTGATATTTGTGTGGTTTGAGAACCAACTGTTCACTTCTGGATAGTTCCATTGTGGAACAGGATCAGGGCCAAGGTTCACATGTTGAGTTCCCCCTGTCGTGTTGCTTGGGGTAGTTGGACGTTGTCCATCACCTGTTCCATCTTCCATGTTTGCTTCAATGTTTTCACTGCTTCTCACCAATCCAAGCTCCTCATCTTCTGGTTCCTGTCTCTCAGCAAGAATGTTAGTTTCGTCAAAGACAACATGTACACTTTCTTCTACACACATAGTTCTTTTATTATACACTTTATAAGCTTTGCTATGTGATGAATATCCCAAGAATACTCCCTCATCACTTCTGGGATCAAATTTTCCTAGGGAATCTTTGCCATTGTTGTGCACAAAACACTTGCATCCAAAAGCCCTAAGGTGGGATATGTTGGGCTTTCTCCCTTTAAGTAATTCATAAGGAGTTTTCTCTACCAGAGGCCTGGTCATGCATCTATTTATTATATAGCATGCAGTGTTTATTGCTTCTGCCCAGAAGCTATGAGGTAGTTTTCTAGAAATAAGCATGGTTCTTTCCATTTCTTCAAGAGTTCTATTCTTTCTTTCAACAACCCCATTTTGCTGTGGGGTTCTAGGGGTAGAAAACTGTGATTGATACCATGTTCATCACAGAACTCATCAAACTTTGCATTCTCAAATTCAGTACCATGATCAGATCTTATTGATGCTAGTTGATTTCCTAACTGATTTTGAGTTTTCTTAACAAATGAGGTGAACATATCAAATGCTTCATCCTTAGATGTCAGGAATAAGGTCCAAGTGAACCTTGAATAGTCATCAACTAGCACCATTACATATTTCTTACCACCTCTGCTCAGAGTTCTCATAGGACCACATAGGTCCATATGAACCAGTTCCAACGTCCTGGTGGTACTGACCATTTTCTTACTTTTGAAAGAGGATATTACTTGCTTCCCCCTTGCACATGCCTCACAAACTTTGTCTTCCTTAAACTTAATGTTAGGAAGCCCTACCACTAAGTCTTTAGAGACTAGTTTGCTTAAGCTGATTTAGACTTGCGTGACCAAGTCTTTTGTGCCACAGGAGGGGATCACTGTCCAACACGCTTAGGCAAGTGAGTTCATTTTCAGACAGTGTGGACAAGTCTATGACATAGATGTTATTCATTNCAAGTCTTTTGTGCCACAGGAGGGGATCACTGTCCAACACGCTTAGACAAGTGAGTTCTTTTTCAGACAGTGTGGACAAGTCATCTATCAGTTACACATGTTCAATGGAACGTGTGTCATCCTTACCTACCTTACCAACCCCAATAATTTCACCTTTCTTTCCATTTCCAAAGGAGACATTTCCTCTTTTTAGGCTTTCAAGTGAAAAGAACTGTTCCACTATCCAAATACCAAATTGGGTTGCCTCTTCTCACTTGAACCTACAAAAAGAAATCAGGGGTTAGTTTTAATAACCTAAACTAGTTTGGGTCCTTTTCTATGAGAGAATGGATGAATCAAGATTTTTCTGGCCCAATTTGGTAGCCAGTTTTTTTGTTTTTAACAAAAAACTCTCATTTCTTCGACTGACCTGATCTTTTGCAGTACACTCAATTTTGTAGTGGCCAGTCTTACCATAATGGGTGCAGAGAGAGTGAAATACTTGCTTTTGGGATCCCACTTGTGCAATTGACTCCCAAAGTCAATCCCTCTCTGGTTGCTACTATGATTCTCTTGAAGCCATATCAAGGCATCAGAGGATTTATTCCATTTACAAGTTCGATCTAATTCATGTTTGACTTTGCCAAGTTCTTCTTTAAGAGTTCTTATATGTTCATCATTGGCATGCATCTTATCTTTTAGTTTTCCCACATTTTCTTCTAACATGATATGAGAATGGTCAACAACCTTTTTACTGGATCCTAGCTTTAGCTTTAAGTTTTCAAATTTTAGTTCTAGAATCATCAGTTTCAAGTGGATGACCTGGTTCAACAAGACAGTGTTTTTCTTTTCAGATTCACATAGTCTGATTTCCAGGTTCATGCATTTTGCTTTTCGCATTTCACATTCTGTAGAGAGTTGTTCCTTCTCTTTGGTTGTTTCTTCGGAATCATCCATGAAATCAAGTAGCAACTCAGAGAGTTTTTCCTTAGATAGGAACTTTATTTTATTTTTAAGATGGGAGATACTTACCTCTGGTTCTTCATGTGATTCCTCATCGGATTCTCCAATTGGCATGAGCGCCCGATCTTCATCACCATCTTCTGATTCTTCATCTGAACTTTCCCCCCCAAGCAGCAACCATAACTTTTGTTGTGGTTTTCTTGGGTTGGACCAGTTCATTCTTCATGTTCCTTCTTTCATATCTCTATTTTTTCCATTCTACTTCCCACTGAGGACAGTTCTTGATAAGGTGGTCAATCTTTCCACACTTATAGCATCCCTCGTTGGTTGGCCTTTCTGGAGCTTTTGCTTTGTTGTAATTTCCTCCTCTAGAGATGCCCTTCTTCTTTATTAGAAAGTTTCTGAATTATTTGGTGATCATGGCCATCTCATCTTCCTCAAGATCAGCTCCCTCAGTGATTCTCAGTGCTAGACTCCTCTCCTTCTTTGGACCATCCATCTTCATTATCCGCCTTCGAAGTTCATAGGCAGTAAGGTTTCCAATTAGTTCATCCAATCTTAGGGTTGCCATATTCTTAGATTCTTGGATAGCGGTGATTTTGCTTTCCCAGGAGATTGGTAAGACCCTTGTCAGGATCTTCTCTACCCTGTCCTCTTCAAGAATGACTCTACCAAGAGACTTAAGTTCATTTGTCAAAGTTGTGAACCTTGTGTACATCTCTTGGATTGTCTCTCCTTCTTTTATAGTGAAGTTTTCATACTGTGAGTATAAAAGAGTACCTCTTGATCTTTTTACCTGAGGTATTCCTTCATGGGCTACTTGCAAGGTATCCCAGATTTATTTGGCAGTGGTGAAACTTTGGATTCTGTTATACTCGTCTGGACCTAGTCCACACACTAGCCACTTCTTGGCCTTTGCATTCTTCTCCCATTTCTTCAGATCCTCAGCAGTGCAGTCAACTCTAGTCTTTGGTACATCTACACCTTCAACAGTCTTCATCATGGTATCTAGAGGACCATAAGTGACTATGTCCCAGAGTTCATAGTCTTCTCCAATCAGGTGGTTCTTCATCCTGTTCTTCCACCAAGAGTAATACTGGCCATTGAAGAGTGGTGGCCTTGCAGTTGATTGACCCTCCCAGTTTCCAGGTGGTGCACTCATTTTGATCTTTTCCAAGGTGTTAGCCTTTTCAAGGATAACCTGCTCTGATACCAATTGATGTTTTATACGTCAATACCACACAAGGGGGGGGTGATTTGTGTGGTGTCCAATTTTCGAGTGCTGTCTCAATAGAAGAACCTGGTTCTTCTTGGTGTTCCAACTTCTACTGGTGCGGAATAATAAATGCAGTAAAGTAAAAACACAGAGATTTTTACGTGAAAAATACCTGGCTCAAAAGGTGAAAAAAACCACGACCTACTCCTCAGTAGGATTTTCCCAAACTCTTCACTACAACTCCGAGCCAAACAACATTTACAAAATAAACTCTTTTATAAACTTAGGACTAACTCTAATCCCTTTGCAGCAAACTAGCCCCTAGCTAATTGCGACAAGCTTCAAGTTAACTCTAACTTGAACAATGTGTACCTACTACAATTGCTTCTAATAAAGATGAAAGATACAATATTAAATCACCTACTACAACCAACTAGACTCGAAAGACAAACAAATGGAACTGGTTCTTCTAGTTGGTCAGTAGCCTTTGTGTTGCACAAGGATTCTGCTTGCAAAATTTCTCTAGTAATTTTGCCTTCAGTTCTTGCTTCAGTTCTGTCTTTGTGCGAATCAATCTTCAGTAGGAATATTTTAACATTATATCGCGCCAGAAGTTGAGATGTTCTTGTTTAGTTCTAATGCAACTCTTCCTTGGTGGAAGAGTTTGTGTTTAACTCAACTTCCTTCCTTTATTTCTGTCCTCGCTGAACTCGAACTCTAACCCCTTATCAATTTGCAGCCTTTTTGCATAGGGGACAACCTCTTAGTTTATGGATAATTCACAGATCACATTTATCTCATGTGCATGTATGGTTCTTGTGCCAATTGGTTCATTCGAGATGTTTGCCCTCATGGACCTGGTTCAACTGGGTAGGCATTTGTCAATCTTCAAAATCATGCAGTGACTTGGGTCAACAAGTAGTGACGAGGGGTCAACTTGACACTTACTAGGGCCAAACAATATACTTAAGCATGTGACTAAGCATGAATATCAAGACTAAATAGCAGAAAATAACAGGAAATAACAAGCTTTTCCATAAATATAAATATACACAAATTCTTATCATTTCACATGAAATTCTGTGTTCTAAGGCATTTTAAACAATTCAAGTCACAGTAGTGCCAAGCAAATAACATGCACAGATAGTGTCATGGGCGTACGACCCGATCCAACATAATAATAAAATGTGCACTACCAGAGGGTCGAACTTCGCGAACCATAGATGCATCTATTACCCCGCTCGTGCATCAGACATGCAATGCGTTCAATACAATTAAGCACATCAAGCAGGCAAATCAAAAATTTATCAAAAAAACAAGTATGCAAGAAAAGTTAACTTCTCTTTAATGGTCAAGAAGATATTGTTGAATCTATTAGAATTCATTTACCAATTTGATATGATCTAAGAAAGTTAAATTTACAATAAAGTTTCAAGTATAACAAGTAAGCATGCTTTAGGGTCCTGGGCTACCCGACTTAAGCATAATAGTAGCTACACACGGACTCTCGTGCGTACATAGACCCCACAATTAGTAGTACAAAATTAATTACTTCACCTATGGGGACAATTCCCTCTTACAAGGTTAGAAAAGAGACTTACCTTGTTTCGAGCCTACTTCCAATTCAAGAATTCTCTCAAACCCTCAAACCGGAGCCGCACAATCTGAAACTATTCAAATAGCTTAAAAACCAATCATTATAGGCTTACAAGTTCATATTCTAGCTATTAAAGTGATTATCCAACCCAAAGGCAAGGTTCCCAAAATTCACCTCCGGACCCACGTGCTCGGATTCCGGAAATTCTTAAGGGAAGTTGTTACCCATAACCTCAGGATCAATAATATATGATTTTTACTAGATTGCATAACTAATTTCGTGGTTAAATCCTATTTTTATCAAAACCATAGGTTTTACTCTAAACCCACAATTTTCACCAATTTCCATGGTGTAATCTACCCCTAATCTATGTATTAAACTAACATTATGTAGAAATAACCTACCTCACAATTCTTGGCCGAAATACCCTCTTTGGAAGCTCCCAAATCGCCCAAGAAATGAATGAAATGTGTCAAAAATGACACATTTCCCGTATTAAATGAAGGAACCGCCTTCAGCGATTTTCGCACCTACGGTTAGGGAACCGCATCTGCAGTCTCACTTCTGGGAAGGTCCGCATCTGTGGAATTGGCCGGGCTGACTGGGGGCCGCATCTGTGATCTGGGGACCGCTTCTGCGGTTCCATTTCTACGGAAGAGGAGCCGTATATGCGGTTCCTAGGCTCATCCCCTTGGGCCGCACATGTGAGGGATCGATCGCTTTTTCGGTCTCGAACCTGCAGCTGGCCAACCGCAGGTGTGGTCGCACTAGAACTGGTGCACTAGCAGCTTATTTTGAGCTTGGACACGCCTCGCGCGACGTCTGAATGGCATCCGGGACCCCCGAGGCCCCGTCCAAACATACCAACAAGTTCTAATCATAAAACGGACTTGCTCGAACCTTCGGAACGCCCGAAACAACATTAAATCTAAGAATCACAACCTAAAACCAATTAAATCAAACTTATGAACTTTGAGTTCTTAAATCTACTTCCAACATGCCGAAACGTGCTTATACTACTCGGAATGATACCAAATTTTGCGTGCAAGTCATAAATGACATTACAGAACTATTCCTGATCTCAGAATTCCTTTTGGACCTCGATATCACCAAAACACTTTCCAAACCACAATTATGGAACATAAGAAACTTCAAGAATCTAATTTTCACTATTTGGCGCTGAAATTCTCCCGGGTCATCCAAAACTCGTTCCGTACATACGCCCAAGTCCGAAATCATCATACGAACCTACTGGAACCTTCAAATCCAGATTTCGAGGTCGTTTACTCAAACTGTTGACCGGAGTCAAACTTGGCCTTTTAGGCCAACCTTAAGGAACCAAGTGTTCCAATTCCAACCCAAACTCCTCCAAATTCCGAACCAACCATCCCCGCAAGTCATAAATCAATAAAAGCTAGTACAAGACGTCTTATTTAGGGGTACGAATTTCTAGTAAGCAAAACGACCGGCGGGTCGTTACATTCTCCACCTATTAAACAAACGTTCGTCCTCGAACGGGTATAGAATCATACATGGAGTGCTGAGAAAATGTGGATATCTGCTATGCATGTCCTCCTCGGACTTCCAAGTCGCCTCCTCGACTGGTTTTCCCCTCCACTGAACCTTCACGGCGGAAATCCTCTTAGACCTCAACTAGCGATCTTGCATGTCAATAATAGCAACTGGTTCCTCCTCGTAGCCTAACCTCTCATCTAGCTGAATAGTACTGAAGTCTAACACATAAGATAAGTCGGCGTGGTACCTCCGGAGCATAGACACATGAAAAACCGGATGAACTCCTGATAAGCTGGGAGGTAAAGCGAGCTCATAAGAAACCTCCCCAACTCACCTCAACACCTCAAATAGGCCTATAAACCTGGGGCTCAACTTGCCCTTCTTCCCGAATCTCATAATACCCTTCATCGGCGAGACTTTCAAGAGGACCTTCTCGCCGACCATAAACGATACATCACGCGCCTTCTAATCTGCGTAACTCTTCTATCTGGATTGTGCTGTGTGAAGTCTCTCCTGAATCAACTTTACCTTTTCCAAGGCACCAAATCAGTACCGTATAACTTAGCCTCACCTGGCTCAAACCACCTGATGGGAGAACGACATTGCTGACCATATAAAGCCTCAAAATGGGCCATCTCAATGCTGGACTGATAGTTGTTGTTGTAAGAAACCTCGGCCAAGGACAAGAGTCAATCACGCATGCTCTTAGCATGTCCTCCGATATCTGAATTGTCCGCTCCGACTGCCCGTCGGTCTGAGGATGAAATGTTGTGCTGAGCTCTACACGGGTGCCCAACTCACTCTGTACGGCTTTCTAGAAATGCGAGGTAAACATAGGACCTCTATCTGATATGATGGACACAGGCACACCATGCAACCGAACTATATCCCGAATGTAGATCTGGGCCAACCTCTCTGAAGTATAAGTAGTGGATACTGGAATGAAGTGTGCCGACTTGGTCAACCTGTCTACAATAACCAAACCGCATCAAACTTCCGAAAAGTCAGTGGAAACCCAACTACAAAGTCCATAGTGATGCGCTCCCATTTCCACTCAGGTATAGGCATCTGTTGGAGTAGGCCTCCTGTCCTCTGGTGCTCATACTTAACATGTTGGCAATTTAGACATCTAGCCATATACTCCACTATGTTTTTCTTCATCCGCCGCCACCAGTCGTGCTCCCTTAGGTCACGATACATCTTCGTAGCACCTGGATGAATAGAACACCATGAACTGTGTGCCTCCTCTATAATCCTCTCCCCCAGGTCATCAGCATTAGGAACACATAGGCGACCCTGAAGTCGCAGAACACCATCCTCGCCAATAGAAACCTCCTTGGCACCACCCTGTAGTACCGTCTCCCTAAGAACTGCCAAGTGCGGATCATCAAATTGTCGAGCCTTGATCTGTCCCAATAATGAATACTGAGCAACAACACATGCAAGAACTCAGCTGGGCTCTGAAATGTCCAGCCTCACAAGTCTGTTAGCCAAGGACTGAATGTCCAAAGCTAGTGGCCTCTCCTCCGCCGAAATGAATGCAAGCTACCCATACTCTCTGCCTTCCTGCTTAAGGCATCTGCAACCACATTCGCCTTGCCCAGATAATAAAGAATAGTGATGTCGTAGTCCTTCAACAACTCAAGTCATCTACGCTGCCTCAAATTAAGATCCCTATACTTGAACAAGTTCTGCAAACTGCGGTGGTCTGTATAAACCTCACAAGACCCTCCATACAAGTAATGCCTCCAAATCTTAAGAGCATGAACAGTCGCTGCCAACTCCAAATCATGCACGGGGTAGTTCTTCTCATGAAGCTTTAGCTGACTTGAAGCATATACAATAACTCGTCCCTCCTGCATCAATACACATCCTAAGCCAACGCGTGAAACATCATAATAAACTGTATACATCCATGAACTGGATGGCAACACTAGAACTAGTGTTGTGGTCAGAGCCATCTTGAGCTTCTAAAAGCTCACCTCACACTCGTCGGATCATCGGAACGGGGAACCCTTTTGGGTCAATCTAGTCAGATGGGCTGGAATGGATGAAAAGACCTCCACAAATCGGCGATAATAGCCTGCATATCCCAAGAAACTCTTGATCTCGGTCGCTGAAGTGGGATGTGGCCAACTCTGAACCGCCTCAATCTTCTTAGGATACACCTTGATACCCTATCCGGATACCACATATCCCAAGAATGCCACAGAATCTAACCAAAACTCACACTTGGAGAAATTAGCATACAACTTCTGTTCCCGCAAGGTCTGGAGCACTACTCTCAAATGTTGCTCGTGCTCCCCCATGCTATGTGAGTAGATCAATATGTCATCAATGAAGAAAATAACAAAAGAATCAATATAAGGCCTGAACACCCTGTTCATCAAATCCATAAACACTGCTGGGGCATTAGTCAAGCCAAAGGACATCACAAGGAACTCATAATGACCATATCTAGTATGAAAGGCAGTCTTCGGAACATCTAAGTCCCGAATCTTAAGTTGATGGTACCCCGATCTTAAGTCAATATTAGAAAACACCCTAGCACCCTGCAACTGGTCAAACAAATCAAAAATGCGCAACAACGGGTACTTGTTCTTGATGGTAACTTTTTTTAACTGGCGGTAGTCAATACACATCCGCATAGTCCCATCTTTATTCTTCAAAAATAACACTGGAGCACCCCCAAGGTGATACACTCAGTCTGATAAACCCCTTAGCTAGCAACCCCTCAAGTTGTTCCTTCAATTCTTCCAATTCTTTCGGAGCCATATGGTATGGTGGAATAGATATAGGCTGGGTGCCTGGAGCTAAGTCAATGAAAAAATCAATATCACGATCTGGTGGCATGCCTGGAAGATCTGAAGGAAACACATCGGCAAACTCCCAAACCACTGGTATTGAATCAATCATTGGAGGCTTTGCGGTGGTGTCCCACACATAGGCCAGATAAGACAAACAACCCTTCTCGACCATATGCCGAGCCTTCAGAAAAGAAATGACTCGACTAGCTGCACTAACTGAGGAACCTCTCCACTCCAACCTCGGCAACTCGGGCATGGCTAAAGTAACAGTCTTGGAATGGCAATCTAGGATGGCATGATAATGAGATAACCATTCCATGCCCAAGATGACCTCAAAGTAGGTCATATCAAGTAAGAAAAGGTACGGTATGGTCTCGAACCCATAGAATGTGACCACACAAGACTGATAGATCCGGTCCACAACCATAAAATCGCCCACAGGAGTGGACACATAAACAGGAGCACCCAAAGACTCACGAGGAATATCCAGTAAATGACCAAACAGAGATGACACATATGAATAGGTAGACCCTGGATCAAATAATATTGAAGCCTCCCTTCCGCAGACGGAGATAATAGATGTGATAACGGCATCTGAGGCCAATGCATCTCGTCTGTTCGGGAAAGCATAGAATCTGGCTGGAGCACTGGTTGGCTGGCCTCCACCTGATTGGACAGAAGCTGACTGAGCTCCCCCTGCCTGGCCTCTACCTCTAGGATGACCCCTACCCACCTGTCCTCCACCTCTAGGTGGCCGGATTGCTAGTGTTGTAATCATAGGTTGAGGAATCTGTTGTACCGCCTTTCCCCAGAGCCTTGGGTAAGTCCTCCTCATGTGGCCTGGATACCTACACTCATAACAACCTCTGGGAACCATAGATTGTTGCCCTGAAGACTGGCCCTGGTGACGGAACCACCGGAGGAACCACAAATGGCTGGGGGGCGGTATGAACTCTCTGGCACGGTACTGAAATAGGCGCTGGAAGAACCCTGATGACCAGAATATCCGCTGGAGGAACCCTGAATAGCTGGTGGGAGATAAGAACTCTCTAGCATTGCACTGAAATAAGGCCTCACCGGAGCACCTCGAGGAGGTGGCGGTGTTGCTGAATATGGGGGCCAGCACCTCTACCCCTAGCTGGAGCACCTCTAAAATCACCAGAAAACCCATCCCTCTTATCTTGCTGTCCTTTCTCTCTACTCCTCAGACGGTAACCCTCAATCATGCGAACGATCTCCATTAATAGCTGATAAGGAGTCCCCATATCTACCTCCGGGCCATGTTGTACCTAATACCAGAGTGCAACCCTGCTACAAACCTCCGCACTCTCTCTGCGTTCGTAGGAAGTATCATAAGTGCATGACGAGACAACTTAGAAAACCTCGCCTCGTAGTCGGTCACTGGCATCTAACCGTGCTTAAGCTGCTTAAACTGGTACCGCAGCTCTTCCCTCTCGGAGGGTGGGATATACCTATCCAGAAAAAGCTGTGTGAACTGCTCCCAAGTGATAGAGGGAGACCCCGCTGGTCTGCCAAGAACATAAGACTGCCACCATCTACGGGCCCTGCCCTCTAGCTGGAAGGTAGTGAACTCAACTCCATGAGACTCCAGTATCCTCATGTTGTGCAGTTTGTCCCTGCACCTATCAATGAAATCCTAAGCATCCTGATGACGCTCGCCCCTGAAGACAGGAGGTGTATCTAGTCCATATGTCTAATAACTTCTGCGGATTGCTGTCCACGGCTGGTCTGGGCTCCGGTGCTACTGTTGCAACTGGTTGGGCCCCACCCGCGAGTAGTGTACTCGGAGTCTGATAAACCGCATCTGCATGTCTAGGGGCCTAAGCAATAGGGCTCTGTGCTCCCTCTCCCACCTGAGATGTGCCGAGTACGCTGGAAATAAACCAGCCTGAGTCATGGTATCCATGAACCGCATCATACGACCAATGACCTCCTGAAAGCCCAACGATGTCATGAAATCCACTGGGGCAGGATCTGCTGTGGGCACCTCGCCCTGCTCCTCAATGATAGGATCCTCTGCTGGATCCATTGGTGGTGCAACTGGGGAAGCTCTGGGACGCCCTCCGTCCCCTACCTCAGGCCAGTGCCCTCCCCCAGCCTCTGTCTCGGCCTCTAGCAAAGGGGGAACAGCTCCTCCCAGGTCTGGAACGTCATCCGTACGTGTCCTCACCATCTATGAGAGAATATGAGAATGAAATTTGATATACCATCAACTGCACGATAGAAGATGAATAAAGAGAAATTTCCTAACACCCTATAGCCTCCCGAAGATAAATACAGACGTCTCTGTACCGATCCGCAAGACTCTATTAGGTTTTCCCATTACTTGTGAGACCTACGTGAACCTAGTGCTCTGATACCATGTTGTCACGACCTAAATTCTACTCTAGGTCGTGATGGCACCCAACACCGATGATAGGCAAGCCAACACAATTCATCTAGTGAGTCCCATTTATTTTATTAAAAACATTTCCAACAATATCTTAATTTTAAATCACTAAGCATTTGAAAATAGCAAATGACAAAGACAAATTAGATTGCAATGATCAAAAGAAGTCAAGTTTAAATAATTACATCCCAAAAATAATAGTCTACCCATGTGTGTGCCAGGAACTAGTGCACAATTATTTGGGCATCTAGTAGAATGAACAAAAGAATACATCTACCCTACTTCCTGAAATAGAATAGACAGTCTAAGCAAAAGAAAGACTCCAACTCGCTGCCGAACGACATCAGAAGAAGCATCTCACCGTGGAATCTCTGCCCGGGTATCAAGATGTGCTCCGGACTGGTATCTAGATGCACCTGCCTCAGAACTTGTACAATTAAGTACAAAAGCGTAGCATGAGTCCATAAACATTATGTACCCAGTAAGTATCCAGTCTAACCTCGAAGAAGTAGTGACGAGGGGTCAACTTGACACTTACTAGGGCCAAACAGTATACTTAAGCATGTGACAACATGGATATCAAGACTAAATAGCAGAAAATAACAGGAAATAACAAGCTTTTCCATAAATATAAATATACACAAATTCTTATCATTTCAGTTGAAAATTTGTACTAAGTATTTTAAATAATTCAAGTCACAGTAGTGCCAAGCAAATAGCATGCACCGATATTGTCGTGGGCGTACAACCCGATCCAACATAATAATAAAATATGCACTGTCGGAGGATCGTACGGCGCGAACCATAGATGTATCTATTACCCCGCTCGTGGATCATACATGCGGCGCAGTCAATAAAAGTAAGCACATCAAGAAGGCAAACAAAAATTTATCAAGAAAACAAGTATGCAAGAAAAGTCAACTTCTCTTTAATGGTAAAGAAGATATTGTTGAATCTATTAGAATTCATTTACCAATTTAATATGATCTAAGCAAGTTAAATTTACAATAAAGTTTCAAGTTTAACAAGTAAGCATGCTTTAGTGTCCTAGGCTACCCGGACTTAAGTATAATAGTAGCTATGCATGGACTCTCGTCACCTTGTGCGTACGTAACCCCCACAATTAGTAGCACAAAATCAATTACTTCAACTATGTGGACAATTCCCTCTTACAAGGTTAGAAAAGAGACTTACCTCGTTTCGAGCCTACTTCCAATTCAAGAATGTTCTCAAACCCTCAAACCGGAACCGCACAATCCAAAACTATTCAAATAGTGTAAAAACCAATCATTATAGGCTTACAAGTTCATATTCTAGCTATTAAAGTGATTATCCAACCCTAAAGGCAAGGTTCCCAAAATTCACCCCAGGGCCCACGTGCTCGGATTCCGGACATTCTTAAGAGAAGTTGTTACCCATAATCTCAGGATCAATAATATATGATTTTTACTAGATTCCATAACTAATTTTGTGGTTAATATCGCCCAAGAAATGAATGAAATGTGTCAAAAATGACACATTTCCCATATTAAATGAAGGCATTGCCTTCAACGATTTCTGCACATGCGGTTAGGGGACCGCATCTACGGTCTCGCTTCTGCGAGGGAAGGTTCGCACTTGCGGAATTGGTCGGGCTGACTGGGGCCCGCATTTGCGGTCTGGGGACCCCTTCTAAAGTTCCGCTTATGCGGAATCCGCTTCTGCGGTTCCTAGGCTCCTCCCCTTGGGCCGCACCTGTGAGGGATCGACTGCTTCTGCGGTCTTGCACCTGCGGCTGGCCAACAACAGGTGTGGTCGCACCAGAACTGGTGCACCAGCATCTCATTTTGAGCTTGGACTCGCCTCGCGCGACATCTGAATGGCATCTGGGGCCCCCGAGGCCCGGTCCAAACATACGAACAAGTTTTAAATCGTAAAATGGACTTGCTCGAACCTTCGGAACTCCTGAAACAACATTAAATCTAAGAATCACACCCTAAGACCAATTAAATCAAACTTATGAACTGTGAGTTCTTAAATCTACTTCTAACACGCCGAAACATACTTATACTACTCGGAATGATACCAAATTTTGCGTGCAATCATAAATGACATTATGAAACTATTCCCGACCTCAGAATTTCATTTGGACCTCGATATCATCAAAACACGTTCCAAACCACAATTATAGAAGTTAAGAAACTTCAAGAATCCAATTTTCACTATTTGACGCTGAAACGCTTCCGGGTCATCCAAAACCGAAATCATCATACGAACCTATTGGAACCTTCAAATCCCGATTCCTAGGTCGTTTACTCAAACTGTTGACCGAAGTCAAACTTAACCTTTTAGGCCAATCTTAAGGAACCAAGTGTTCCAATTCCAACCCAAACTCCAAATTCCGAACCAACCATCCCCGCAAGTCATAAATCAATAAAAGCTAGTACGGGACATCTTATTTTGGGGTACAGGGTTCTAGTAAGCAAAACGATCGGTCAGGTTGTTACATTCTCCACTTCTTAAAAAAACGTTCGTCATCGAACGGGTCTAGAATCATACCTGGAGTGCTGAAAAAATGTGGATATCTGCTCCGCCTGTCCTCCTCAGACTCCCAAGTCGCCTACTCAAATGGTTGGCCCCTCCACTTGACCTTCACGACGGAAACCCTCTTAGACCTTAACTAGCGATCTTGTCTTTCAATAATAGCAACTGGTTCCTCCTCGTAGCCCAACCTCTCATCTAGATGAATAATACTGAAGTCTAACACATGAGATAAGTCGGCGTGGTACCTTCGGAGCATAGACACATAAAAAATCGGATGAACTCTTGATAAGCTGGGAGGTAAAGCGAGCTCATAAGCAACCTCCCCAACTCGCCTCAACACCTCAAATGGGCCTATAAACCTGGGGCTCAACTTTCCCTTCTTCCCGAATCTCATAATACCCTTCATCGGCGAGACTTTCAAGAGGACCTTTTTGCCGACCATAAACGATACATCACGCGCCTTCTGGTCCGTATAACTCTTCTGTATAGACTGTGCTGTGTGAAGTCTCTCCTGAATCAACTTTACCTTTTCCAAGGAATCCTTTACCAGATCAGTACCGTATAACTTAGCCTCACCAGGATCAAACAACCCGATGGGAGAACGACATCGCCGACCATATAAAGCCTCAAATGGGGCCATCTCAATGCTAGACTGATAGATGTTGTTGTAATCAACCTCGGCCAAGGACAAGAACTGATCCCACTGCCCTCCAAATTCAATCACGCATGCTCTGAGCATGTCCTACGATATCTAAATTGTCCGCTCCGAATGCATGTCGGTCTGAGGATGAAATGTTGTGCTGAGCTCTACATGGGTGCCTAACTCACTCTGTACGACTCTCCAGAAATGTGAGGTGAATTGAGGACCTCTATCTGATATGATGGACACAGGAACACCGTGCAATCGAACTATCTCCCGAATGTAGATCTGGGCCAACCTCTCTGAAGTATAAGTAGTGGCTACTAGAATGAAGTGTGCCGACTTGGTCAACCTGTCTACAATAACCCAAACCGCATCAAACTTCCGCAAAGTCTACACCAATAATCCGAATTTCCCACTGTCGGGACCGTGATGACGCCTAACTCTATTCTTGCTAGGCAAGCCAACATTAGAGGGTTTGACATTTGAAACAATTAAAACATATACGAGGTCTAATACTTTTCAATAAATGATACCGAAAATAATGTATGAAGTAATAAAACGATACCACGAAACTAATGCAAATATCTAGCTACCCACAGTTGGGAGTCACAATTCACGAACTACTAAAGATTACTACAAGTATTGGGCTGAAAGAAAATATATATTTGTTTTGAACTAAATAAAACAACAACTGAATAATAAGGAATAGACTCCACGAATCTGCGGAAGTCAGCAGATCTACCTCGTGTCTCCGTGCGAAAGTATCAGCTACTACTCCAACTCAACTCTGACCTGAACCTGGATCTGCATAAGAAGTGCAGAGTGCAGTATCAATACTACCGACCCCATGTACTGGTAAATGTCGAGCCTAACCTCGGCGAAGTAGTGACGAGGCTAGGACAAGACACCACATAAAAACCTGGACATGATAATCATGCTAATAGAAATAATAGCACATAAAGAATTTAAAAATAACAAATAATAGGAAGGGAACATGCAGTGGGAAATTTTAACATAAGGAGTGAGAAAACAAAGGACAGGAATAGACAACGATCAACAACAAATTAGGCAATTACAATAGAAAGGAAATTTGCACGGCATCACCCTTCGTGCTTTTACTCTCATCCTCACCAAATTATGAAAAACAGAATGCACGGCATCACCCTTCGTGCTTTTACTCTCAACCTCACAATATAAGTAAATTATACACGGCATCACCCTTCGTGCTTTACACTCTTCCTCACAATAACAATAATTTATGCACGACATCACCCTTCGTGCTTTACACTCTTCCTCACCATTTAAATAAATTATGCACGACATCACCCTTCGTGCTTTACACTCTTCCTCACCATTTCACAAAATCATTAATAACAGATAAAGAGAAAATTCACAAGAAACCAATATTTCATCATATTTACTTTCACAATTTAACATCTCAACCTCAATTCAATATACACAATATTATCCATTTCGGTGGAACCGGATACAATTCTTTCAAGTATTTCAAAAGCAACAATAAACATAAATAATAGGCTTTAAGACTACAATAATAACAAGAATGAACTTTCACTCGTATGTTATGACTCGACCACAACGTATAGGTACTCGTCACCTCACCTATACATCGAATTTAAATACAAAACAAGCTGCAAGTAGCCACACAATACATTTTCCTTCAAGCTAAGGTTAGACACAACACTTACCTCGATTCCGCAGGCCACTCACTGCTCAAGTACTGCTTTTCCTTTAGAATTCACCTCTAATCCACTCGTATCTAATCATAATTAGTTCAAAATTATTAATTATTTCTAAAGGAATTAACTTTAATTGAAAATCATGGTTTTCCTAAGTTTTTCCAAAAAAAAGAAGTTAAAAAGCGACACCGGGCCCGTTTGGTCCAAACTCGAGGTTCGGACCAAAATCCGTTTACTTGTTCACCCCCGAGCCCGAATATGTAGTTAGTTTTGAAATTCGGACTCAATTCGAGGTAGAAATTCCAATTATGCAAAATTCCCTAATTCTACCCAAACCCCCAATTTCTACCATGAAACCCTTGATTTTTTTTTAATGGAAAAGTGATGAAAAACAATGGTTAATCGAGAGAAAATAGTTTAGAATCGTTTACCAACACTTTGTGTAAGAACTTGTATCTTGAAAATCATCTCTAGGTCTTCTTGGTTTTGAAAATATGAAAGAATGGCCTAATCCCGTGTTTAATTTCTGTTTTAATCGCTGGACAGGACTTCATCGCGTTTGCGAGAGGCCTGTCGCGATCGCGGAGCATTGAGGCCCAAAGGCCTTCACATTCTCGATATACAACCCAACTGACCATCGCGTTCGCGGCCCAGTGGTCGCGTTCACGAAGAGGAACTTGACTCATCTCCCCCAGGTCCCCTTAACCAATCGCGTTCGCAATAGCATGGTCGTGTTCGCGAAGGGTAATCCCCCCCCAGTACTTCGCGTTCGCGACCTGTGTTATGCGTTTGCGTAGAACAAATCGACCCCCAACCCATTTACTCTTCGTGAACACGGGGGAGAGTTCGCGATCGCGAAGAACAACGCATCAGTGCACCAGTAACAGTTATACAATAGAATTTTATAAGTTCGAATCACCCGTAGCCTACCCGAAACTCACCCGAGCCCCCGGGGATCCAAACCAAACATGCACACAAGTCTAAAAATATCATACGAACTTGCTCGTGTGATAAAATCACTAAAATAACACCTAAAACTACAGATTTAGCATCAAAACTCATGAATTCCTCAAGAACATCTCAAGTTCACTATCTTCTTAACCAGACGTCTGAATCACGTCAAATAAACTCCAATTTCCTCCAAATTTCACGGATAGGACTTAAATATTATAACAAATCTGTAACGGGATCCGGAACCAAAATACGGGCCTGATACCAACGAGTTCAAACATTAATTCATTTATTTAATTCCTTTAAATTTTAGTTTAACAATTTTCATCAAAAAATTATTTCTCGGGCTAGGGATCTCGGAATTCGTTTCCGGGCATATGCCCAAGTCCCATATTTTACTACAGACCTCCCGGGACAGTGGGAATACAGATCCGGGTCCGTTTACTCAAAATGTTGACCAAAGTCAACTAAAAATTAATTTTAATTATTATTTCATATATTTTCACATGAAGGCTATCCAGATTCACGCCAGGACTGCGCACGCAAATTGTGGTGGATAAAAATAATATTTTTAAGGCTAATTATCCCGAAATGGTGTCTTAAATCATAAGATGACCCCTTTGGATCATCACAATCTCCACCTCTAAAACAAACGTTCGTCCTCGAACGGACATAGAAAAGTACCTGAACTGGCGAACAAGTGTGGATATCTACTTCTCTTGTCCGACTCGCACTCCCAAGTAGCTGCCTCAACGGGCTAACCTCTCCACTGCACTCGAACTGAAGGGTAACTCTTTGACCTCAACTGACGAACCTGCCGGTCTAGAATGGCTACCGACTCCTCCTCATAAGTCAAATCCTTGTCCAATTGGACATAGCTGAAATCTAACACGTGGGTCAGGTCACCATTATATTTCCGGAGCATAGACACATGGAATATCGGATGAACTGAGGATAACCCTGGAGGCAACGCAAGTCTATAAGCTATCTCCCCCACTCTCTCGAGAATCTCAAATGGCCCGATATACCTAGGGCTCAACTTTCCCTTCTTCCCAAATCTCATAACACCCTTCATGGGCGATACCCGAAGTAATACCCTCTCTCCGACCATGAATGCCACATCACGAACTTTGTGGTCGGCATAATTCTTTTGCCTGGACTGAGCTGTACGAAGGCGATCCTGTATAATCTTGACCTTGTCCAAGGCCTCCTGAACTAAGTCTGTACCCAACAACCGAGACTCTCCCGGCTCAAACCATCCAACTGGCGATCTACATCGTCTACCATATAATGCCTCATAGGGAGCCATCTGAATACTCGACTGGTAGCTATTATTGTAGGCAAACTCTGCCAACGGCAAGAACTGATCCCAAGAACCTCCAAAGTCAATAACATAGCACAGAGCATATCCTCCAAGATCTGAATAGTACGCTCGGACTGCCCGTCCGTCTGAGGATGGAATGATGTGCTCAACTCAACCCATGGACCCCACTCACGCTGAACTGCCCTCCAAAAGTGCAAGGTAAACTGTGTACCTCGATCTGAAATGATAGACACGGGCACACCGTGAAGGCAAACGATCTCCCGGATATATATCTCTGCCAACCACTCCGAGGTATAAGTACTTGCCACCGGAATGAATGTGCTGATTTAGTCAACCTATCCACAATAACCCAAACGGCATCAAACTTCCTCTGAGTCCGTGGGAGTCCAACAACGAAGTCCATAGTGATACACTCCTACTTCCACTCAGGAATTTCTATCTGCTGAAGCAAACCACCGGGTGTCTGGTGCTCATACTTCACCTGTTGACAATTCAAGAATCGAGCCACATGAGCAACAATATCCTTCTTCATCCTTCTCTACTAATAATGCTGTCGCAGGTCCTGGTACAACTTGGCAGCACCCGAGTGAATAGAATACTTAGAACTGTGAGCCTCCTCATGGATAAACTCACGAAGCCCGTGAACATTAGGCACACACACTCGAACCTGCAGCCTCAAAACACCGTCATCTCCAACTGTAACCTGCTTGGAACCACCGTGCCAAACGGTGTCCCTAAGGACCATCAAGTGAGGGTCATCATACTGTCGATCTATGATACCCTCGAATAAGGAAGACCGAGCGACTGTACAAGCTAGAACACGATGGGGCTCAGAAATATCCAAGCTCACAAACTGATTGGCCAAAGTCTGAATCTATGAAGCTAGCAGTCTCTCACCGAGCAGAATGAAAGCAAGGCTGCCCATACTCACTGCCTTCCTACTCAATGCATCAGCCACCACGTTTGTCTTTCTCGGATGATACAATATAGTGACACCATAGTCTTTCAGTAGCTCTAACCATCTCCTCTACCTGGAATTAAGATCCTTTTTCTTGAACAAGTACTAAAGGTTGCGATGATCCGTGAAAACCTCACACGGCACGCCATAAAGATAGTGCCTCCAAATCTTCAATGCGTGAACAATGGATGCCAACTCTAAGTCATGGACATGATAAATCTTATCATGAACCTTCAACTGCCGAGACGCATATGCAATCACTCTGCCTTCGTGCATCAATAACGCTCCAAGCCCCATATGGGAGGCATCACAATATACCGTAAAAGACCCCGAACCTGATGGTAACACCAACACCGGTGCTAAGGTCAAGGCTGTCTTGAGCTTCTGAAAGCTCGCTTCACACTCGTCCGACCATTTGAATGGGGCACCCTTCTGATTCAATTTAGTCATTGGTGCTGCTATAGATGAGAACCCCTCCACAAAATGACAGTAGTAACCCGCCAAGCCCAAGAAGCTCCTGATTTCCGCAGCTGAAGTGGGTCTAAGCCAGTTCTTGACTGCCTCTATCTTATTAGGATCTATCAGAATACCCTCTGCTGATACGATGTGACCCAACAAAGCTACTGAATCCAACCATAACTCGTACTTTGAAAATTTAGCATACAACTGACTATCCCTCAAAGTCTGGAGCTCTATTCAGAGGTGTTGCTCATGCTCCTCCCGACTGATAGATTATATTAGAATATCATCAATGAACACAATTACGAAGAAATCCAAATAAGGCTTGAAAACCCGATTCATCAAATCCATAAATGCTGCTGGGGAATTAGTCAAGCGAAAAGACATCACCAGAAATTCATAGTGCACATACCTCATCCGAAAGGCTGTCTTAGGGACATCGGACACCCTAATCTTCAACTGATGGTAGCCCGATCTCAAATCGGTCTTTGAAAACACACTGGCACCCTAAATCTGATCAAACAAATCATCAATTCTCGGCAATGGATACTTTCTTGATGGTGACTTTGTTCAACTGTCAATAATATATACACATTCTCATCGATCCATCCTTATTCATCACGAAAAAAATCGTGCACCCCAGGGCGAGACAGCTTAATAAAGCCCTTATCAAGCAAATCTTGTAATTGTTCCTTCAATTCTTTCAAATCAGGTGGGGCCATCCGTATGGAGGAATAGAAATGGGTTGAGTGCCCGGAACCACGTCAATGCAAAAATCAATATCCCTGTCGGGTGTCATCCTTGGAAGGTCTGCAGGAAACACCTCATGAAACTCACGAACAACAGGCACCGAATCTATAGAAGGAGCCTCAGCACTAGAATCACGAACATGAGCCAAATAAGACAAACACCCTTCTCGACCATGCGACGAGCCTTTGTATAAGAAATAACTCTGCTGGAAGAATGATCAGGAGTACCTTTCCACTCTAATCGAGGCAACCCCGGCAAAGCTAATGTAACTGTCTTGGCGTGACAGTCCAAGATAGCGTAATGAGGTGACAAACAATCCATACCCAATATGACATCAAAATCAACCATGTCAAGAAGCAAAAGGTCCACACTAGTTTCAAAACCCTCAATAACGACCGCACACGAACGATACACACGATCTACAACAATAGCATCCCCCACGGGCGTAGACACATAAACAAGGACACTCAAGGAATCACGGGGCACAACCAAATACAAAGCAAAATAAGATGACACATAAGAGTAAGTAGACCCCGGATCAAACAGAAATGAAGCATCTTTATTGCAAACTGAAATGGTACATGTGATAACAGCATACAAGGACTCCGCCTCAAGTCTAGACGGAAATGCATACAATCGGGGCTTGGCCCCACCACCCTGAACCATGTCTCTGGGACGACCTCTGACAGGCGGACCTCCACCTCTAGCCGGCTGGACTCCACCTCTAACAATATGACCCCTACCTCTGGCTACCTGACCCCTACCCTTGGTTGGTTGGGCAGGTGGTGCGGCAACTGGTGCTGAAACTATAGCACAAGAACCTTGATACTGAGAACTACCCGACTAACGAGGGCAATATCTAGCAATGTCCCTCGGGTCACCACAAGTATAACAAGACTTCGGCTACTGAGACTGCTGGCCGACAAACTGACCATGTAGACCAGTGTAACCGCCCTAAAAACTCTGAAGAGGAGGTGCACTGATAGGAGCTGGATGATCAGAATAAGGCAAGTAAGAGCCACGACCACCTGGGGCACCATGGGATATCTGAAGTACTGAACTGAATGTCCTGAAAGAATGGCCTCTGCTAAAGGTAACCCCGCCTGCAGATGAGGCATCACTGAATCCACCAGAATGGCGAGGTCTCTTGTCTGACCCCTGACCTCCTGATCCAAGAACTACCTCAACTCACCGGGCCACATTGGCCGCATACTAGAAATATATCTTGCTCCCTGTCTCCTTAGCCATCTGCAATCGGATAGGCTAAGCAAAACCCTCAATAAATCTCCTAACCCTCTCCCTCTCTGTGGGTAGAAAAAGAGTAGTATGACGAGCCAAATCCACGAAACGGGTCTCATACTGCATAACAGTCATGCTGCCCTGCTGGAGTCGCTCAAACTGACGGCGACGCTCCTCTCTAGTAGTAATAGGTATTCTCCAAGAAGAGGTGTGAAAACTGATCCCAAGTAAGAGCAGGTGACCCAGCTGGTCTAGTCAATAAATAATCTCTCCACCATTTCTTAGCAGAACCAGTCATTTGGAAAGCAGCAAAATCGACCCCATTGGTCTCCAAAATACCCATGTTCCGAAGAACCTCATAACAACTATCAAGGTATTCCTGGGGGTCCTCTGAAGTAGAAGCACTGAAATGAACAGGGAAAAGCTTGATAAACCTGTCCAATCTCCAAAACGCATTGGAGGACATAGCCGCCCCATCAACAAGCGGTGTTGCAGCAACTGGCTGAACTTACCCAACTGGATTGGCTGTTGGGGTCTAATCTGAGGAGTAATCTGCTCAGGAGTGTGGGTAGCCGGAGTCTGAACCTCTCCTCCAGCCTAAGATACAACTACTGCCACGGGGAATGCACCAGCCTGGGCTACACTCTCCATAAAGCCCACTAATCGGACCAAGGCATCCTGGCACTGGGTAGCAATAAACCCCTCTAGGACCTGAGCTGGTCCCGCCGGAACGGTGTGAGTTGGAGCCCCTTCATCAATCTCTATCCGGGGTTCCACAGCTGGAGCTGCTGCCTGAGCACTAGGCTGAGTCCTGCCCCTGCCTCGGCATCTTCCCCTTGTAGGAGTTGCTGTTACTGGAGGATCCGGTTGCTGGTCAGCGAAAGAAGAGGTGGATGTTCTCGCCATCTGCGAGAGAATAAGAACAGAAGAGTCTAATCAGTATTGGGATAACAAGAATCACATGACAGAGTTGTATAAAAGTGAACTTGTTCGTAACTTTACCGCCTCTAGGGGATAAGTACAGACATGTCCGTACCGATCCCTCAAACTCTATTAAGCTTGACCTAGGCAACCTAGTGCTCTGATAACAACTTGTCACGACCCGAATTTCCCGCCGTAGGGACCATGATGGCGCCTAATGCTATTCTTGCTAGGCAAGACAACATTAGAGGGTTCGACATTTAAAACAATTAAAACATATACGAGGTCTAATACTATCCAATAAATGATACCAAATATAATGTATGAAGTAATAAAACGATACCACGAAATTAATTCTAATATCTAGATACCCACGGTTGGGAGGCACAATTCATGAACTACTAAAGATTAATACAAGTATTTGGCTGAAAGAAAAAAAATATATATATATATATATGTTTTGAACTAAATAAAACAACAACTTAATAATAAGGAAGAGACTCCAGGAATCTGCAGACGTCAGCAGATCTACCTCGTGTCTCCGTGCGAAGGTATCAACTACTACTCCAACTCAACTCTGACCTGAACCTGGATCTGCACAATAAGTGCAGAGTGCAGTATCAGTACAACCGACCCCATGTACTGGTAAGTGTCAAGCATAACCTCGGCGAAGTAGTGAGAAAGCTAGGACAAAACACCACATAAAAACCTGGACATGATAATCATGCTAATAGAAATAACAACAAATAAAGAATTTAAAAATAACAAATAATGGTAAGGGAACATGCAGTGAGAAATTTTAACAGAAGGAGTGAGAAAACAAAGGACGGGAATAGACAACGATCAACAACAAATTAAGCAATTAAATAGAAAGGAAATTTGTATGGCATCATCCTTCGTGCTTTTACTCTCAGCCTCACCGAATAATAAATAAAATGCACGGCATCACCTTTCCTGGTTTTACTCTCATCCTCACCATATTATAAAAAAAAAGAATGCACGGCATCACCCTTCATGATTTTACTCTCAGCCTCACAATATAAGTAAATTATAAACGGCATCACCCTTCGTGCTTTACACTCTTCCTCACAATAATAAATATTTATGCACGGCATCACCGTTCGTGCTTTACACTCTTCCTCACCATTTAAATAAATTATGCACGACATCACCCTTCATGCTTTACACTCTTCCTTACCATTTCACAGAATCATTAATAACAGATAAAGAGGAAATTCACAAGAAACCAATGTTTCATCATATTTACTTTCACAATTTAACATCTCAACCTCAATTCAATATACACAATATTATCCATTTCGGTGGAACTAGATACAATTCTTTCCAGTATTTCAAAAGCAACAATAAACATATATAATAGGCTCTAAGACTACAATAATAACAAGAATGAACTTTCACTCGCATGCTATGAATCGACCACAACGTATAGGTACTCATCACCTCACCTATACATCATATTTAACAACAAAACAAGTTGCAAGTAGCCACACATACCTATTCCCTCAAGCTAAGATAAAACACAACACTTACTTCGATTCCGCAGGCCACTCACTGCTCAAGTACTGCTTTTCCTATAGAATTCACCTCTAACCACTCGTATCTAATCATAATTAGTTGATTATTATTAATTATTGCTAAAGGAATTAAATTTTATGAAAAATCATGGTTTTCCTAAGTTTTTCCAAAAAAAAGTTAAAAACCGACCCCGGACCCGCTTGGTCCAAACTCGAGGTTCGGACCAAAATTTGTTTACCCGTTCACCCCCAGCCCGAATATGTAGTTAGTTTCTCAATTCGAGGTCGAAATTCCAATTATGCAAAATTCCCTAATTCTACCCAAACTCCCAATTTCTACCATGAAAACCCTTGATTTTTTTGATGGAGAAGTGATGAAAAAACAATGGGTAATCGAGAGAAAATAGTTTATAATCGTTTACCCACACTTTGGGGAAGAACTTATCTCTTGAAAATCGGCTCTAGCTCTTCTTGGTTTTGAAAATATGAAAGAATGGCCTATCCCGTGTTTAAGTTCTGTTTTAATCGCTGGACAGGCTTTCATCGCGTTTGCGAGAGGCTTGTCGTGATCGCGGAGCATTGCGGCCCAAAGGCCTTCGCGTTCGCGATGTACAGCCCAACTGACCGTCACGTTTGCGGCCCAGTGGTCTTCGCGAAGAGGAACTTGACTCACCTCCCCTAGGTCCCCTTAACCCATCGCGTTGGCAATAGCATGGCCGCGTTCGCGAAGGGTAATCCCCCAGTGCTTCGCGTTTGCGACCAGTGTTACACGTTCGCATAGAACAAATCAAACCCCAGCCCATTTACTCTTCGCGATCGCGGGGGAGGCTTCGCGATTGCGAAGAACAATGCATCAGTGCACCAGTAACAGTTATACAACAAAATTTTATAAGTTCGAATCACCCCGTAGCCTAACCAAAACTCACCCGAGCCCTCGGGGATCCAAACCAAACATGCACACAAGTCTAAAAACATCCTAAGGACTTGCTTGTGCAATCAAATCGCTAAACTAACACCTAAAACTACGAATTTAGCATCAAAACTCATGAATTCCTCAAGAACATCTCAAATTCACTATCTTCTTAACTGGACGTCCGAATCATGTCAAATTAACTCTGATTTCCATCAAATTTCACAGATAGGACTTAAATATTATAACAAATCTGTACTGAGCTCCGGAACCAAAATACGGTCCCGATACCAATGAGTTCAAACATTAATTCATTTCTTTACTTCCTTTAAATTTCAGTTTAACAATTTTCATCAAAAATTCTTTTCTCGGGCTACGGACCTCGGAATTCGATTCCGGGCATACGCCCAAGTCCAATATTTTACTACGGACCTCACGGGAACATCGAAACACGGGTCCGAATCCGTTTACTCAAAACATTGACCAAAGTCAACTAAAAATCAATTGTAACTCTCAAAAATTATTATTTCATATATTTTCACATAAAGGCTTTCCGGATTCACGACCGGACTGTGCACGCAAATTGAGGTAGATAAAAATAATGTTTTAAGGCTAATGAGCCCGGAATGGTGTCTTAAATCATAAGATGACCCCTTTGGGTCATCACACTAAGTGTCCCAAAACACTCTAAAACTCCCAACTAATCATCTCGGAAAGTCACAAAAATAGAAATAGAGATGAGGAAAGCAGTTATTAGGGGATCGGGGCTCTAACTCTCAAAATGATCGGCCGAGTCGTTACATCCTCCCCCTCTTAAAACAATCATTCGTCCTCGAACGAGTATAAAGACATACCTGAAGCTGTGAAAATATGAGGGTAACGATGGCGTATATCCTGCTCGGTCTCCCAAGTTGCCTCCTCGACCGGATGACCCCTCCACTGGACCTTTACTGAAGCAATATTCTTTGAGATCAGCTTTCTGACCTGCCTGTCCAAAATATCTACTTGCTCCTAAACATAAGATAGATCCTTATCAGACTGGACTAAGTTGAAATCTAATACATGAGTCGGATCACCGTGATACTTCCGGAGCATAGAGACGTGGAATACCGGATGAACTCCTGCTAGGCTGGGAGGTAAGACAAGCTCATAAGCAACCTCCCCAACATGCCGCAATATCTCGAAAGGACCAATGAACCTCGGGCTCAATTTTTACTTCTTCCCGAATCTCATGACGCCCTTCATAGGCGATACCCGAAGCAAGACCCACTCTCCAACCATAAATGCCAAAACACGAGCTTTCTAGTCCGCATAACTCTTCTGTCTGGACTGGACTGTGAGAAGTCTATCCTGAATCACCTTCACCTTATCCAGGGCATCTTGGACCAAATTTGTACCCAACAATCGAGTTTCCCTTGGATCAAACCAACCCACTGGGGACCGACACCCCCTACCATACAAAGCCTCATACAGTGCCATATAAATTCTGGACTGGTAGCTGTTGTTGTAGGAAAACTCCGCAAGTGGCAAGAATTGGTCCCATGACCCTCCGAACTCCATCACACAAGCACGGATCATATCCTCAAGAATCTGAATCGTGCGCTCGGATTGCCCATCTGTCTGAGGGTGAAAGGATGTGCTCAGCTCCACCCTAGTACCCAATTCCTGCTGTACAGCTCTCCAGAACCGTGATGTGAATTGTGTGCCTCTGTCTGAAATGATGGATACCGGAATACCGTGAAGGCGGACAATATCTCTGATATAAATCTCAGCCAATCTCTCTGAAGAGTACGTACTCAACACTGGGATGAAATGAGCTGACTTGGTCAGCCGATCCACAATCACCCAAATAGCATCGAACTTTCTCAAAGTCCGTGGAAGTCCAACTACAAAGTCCATGGTGATCCGCTCCCACTTCCACTATGGGATCTCTAATCTCTAAAGCAATCCACCTGGTCTCTAATGCTCATATTTAACTTGCTGACAGTTGAGACACTTGGCTACAAACCCAATGATATCCTTCTTCATTCTCCTCCACCAATAGTGTTATCTCAAATCCTAATACATCTTCACGACACCCGGATGGATGGAGTACCGCGAGCTGTGGGCCTCCTCAAGAATCAACTCCTGAAGCCATCCACATTGGGCAAACATATCTGGCCCTGCATCCTCATCACGCCATCATCACAAATAGCCACATCTCTAGCATCACGTCGCCGGACCCTGTCCTAAAGAACTGTAAGGTGAGGATTATCATACTAACGCTCCTTGATACAGTCATAAAGAGAAGACCGCGCGACCACACAAGTCAATACTCGGCTCGGCTCTGAAATATCCAATCTCATGAACTGACTGGTTAAGGCCTGAACAAACAAGGCTAAGGGCCTATCAGACACCGGAAGATATGCCAAACTCCCCAAACTCTCCGCCCGGCGACTCAAGGCGTTGGCCACCACATTGGCCTTTACCGGGTGGTACAATATAGTGATATCATAGTCCTTAAGTAGACAACCACCTCCGCTGACACAAATTAAGGTCCTTTTGATTGAACAAGTGCTGCAAACTCCGGTGATCAGTGTAGATCTCACAAGGAACACCGTACAAATAATGATTCCAGATCTTCAAGGCATGAACAATAGCTACGAAATCGAGATCATGGACAAGATAATTCTTCTCATACACCTTAAACTGTCTAGACGCATAGGCAATCACCCTACTGCCCTGCATCAATATCGCTCCAAGGCCAATCCTCGAGGCATCACAATAGATAGTGTAAGACCCCGAACCTGTAGGCAACGCTAATACTGGGGTTGTAGTCAAAGCTGTCTTGAGCTTTTAAAATCTCTCCTCACACTCCTTGGTCCACCTGAATGGAGCACCCTTCCGGGTCAGCCTGGTCATAGGTGCTGCAATAGATGAAAAACCCTCTACAAAGCAATGGTAGTATCCCGCCAAATCAAGGAAACTATGGATCTCCATAGCAGATGATGGTCTAGGCCAACTCTGCACTGCCTCCACCTTCTTCGGATCTACATTGATCTCATCACAAGACACTACGTGGCCCAGAAATGCCACTAAATCAAGCCCGAATTCACACTTCGAAAATTTTGCATATAATCTATTTTCCCTTAAAGTATGAAGCACGGTCCTCAAGTGCTTCTCATGATCTTCCCGAGATCGGGAATATACCAGAATGTCGTCAATAAACACAATGACGAAAAAATCAAGATAAGGCCGGAACACATTGTACATTAATACATAAAGGTTGTTGGGGCATTAGTCATCCCAAATGACATGAAAAGAAACTCATGATGACCATATATGGTCCTGAAAGCAGTCTTCGGGATGTCCGGCTCCCGAATCTTCAACTGATGATAGCCAGAACGCAAGTCAATCTTGGAAAACACCCTGGCACCCTGTAACTGATCAAATAAATCATCGATGCGAGGCAAAGGATACTTGTTCTTCACTGTAACCTTGTTCAACTGCCGATAGTCACTACACACACGCATAGAACCATCCTTCTTCTTCACAAACAAGACAGGAGCACCCCAAGGTAATACATTGGGCCTAATGAAACCCTTATCAAGCAACTCCTACAACTGCTCCTTCAACTCTTTCAACTTAGAAAGATCCATACGGTAAGGAGTAATAGATATGGACTGAGTGCCCAACAACAAATCAATGCCAAAATCAATATCTCTATCGGGATGCATGCCCGGAAGATCAACTGGAAACGTATCAGGTAAGTCCCTCACTACTGGAACTGACTCAACTATGGGAGTATCAATACTGAAATCTCTAACATAGGCCAAATACACATCATACCCCTTCTCAATTATTTGTCGAGCCTTACAAAATGAAATGACCATGCGGGGAGTATAATCTAAAGTACCTCTCCACTCTAATCGCGGTAAGCCTGGCATAGCCAGCGTCACGGTCTTAGCGTGACAATCAAGAATAGCATAATGGGGTGACAACCAGTCCATGACTAAGATAACATCAAAATCTACCATACTGAGTAATAATAAATCAGCTCTGGTATCAAAACCACCAAGAGCAATCAAACACGACTGATACACGCGATCCATAACAAGAGAATCTCCCACATGGGTAGATACATAAACAGGGGAACTCAAATAATCCCGAGATACACCCAAATGTGGAGCAAAATAAGAATACACATATGAATACGTAGAGCCTGGGTCAAATAATACTAATGCATCCCTATGACAGACAAGGACAATACTTGTGATGACTGAATCTGAAGAGAAGGCCTCTGAACGGGCTGGAAGAGCATAGAAATTGACCTGGCCTCCCCCCTCTAGGGAGACCTCGTCCTCCTCGACCTCCACCTCGAGCTTCTTGAGTAGGTGGAGCGGCAGCTGGGGCTGGAAGAATGGCCGAAGGACCTAGTGGAGCACGTGGAGGCTGATAAGTCTGTGAAGATGCACCTCTCCTGGCTCTGGGGCAATCCCTAACCATGTGACGAGTATCACCACACTCAAAACAACCCCTCGGAGAACGCGGCAGCTGAGACTGACTCATACCTGGACTGTTGGACTGGACGGTAATAGCACCTCAAGCAGAAGGCACACTGGATAGCGGCGGTGCATAATAAGGCTCCTTAGGTCTAGGAGGAGGTGGAACGTCGTTGGCTGCTGGAAGAGCTGAATGAACAGGGAGACTCACAAAACCCTACCATGGCGAGCTGCTGGTACACGAGTCCCTGAATAATAACCAGTCTTCCGAGACCTCTTGGCCTCTCTCCTCTCTGTCCCGGGCAAACATGCCCTCCACTCTCCTGGAAATACTCACTGCCTGCTGATAAGTGATATCCATCTCTAACTCCCTGGCCATACTGGTTTGAATACTGGGATGGAGTCCCTCAATGAAGCGACGAACTCTCTCTCTAACTGAAGCAACCAAAGTCGGTGCATGTCGAGCTAACTCATTGAAACGGACTGCATACCCCGACACAGTCATAGCACCCTAGCGCAGCTGCTCAAACTCTACGGACCAAGCATCCCTAAGGCTCTGAGGGACATACTCACGCAAGAACATCTCTGATAACTGAGTCCAAGTGAGTGAGGCTGCCTCGTCCAGACTACTCAACTCATAGGCACACCACCACTGATATGTTGCTCCCTTCAGCTAGAAAGCAGTGAATGAAACCCCACTCATCTCCACAATTCCCATAGTGTAGAGAATACGATGACACTCCTCAAGAAAACCCAGAGCATCATCTGAAGCTAGTCCGCTGAAAGTAGGTGGGTGGTACTTCTTGTACCTCTCAAGTCTGAGCTGCTATACCTCAGAAGCAGCTACCCTAGTCTCATGCTGAACCGGAGCCACTGGGGGCATAGGAATAAACTCTAGGTCCTGATCAACCTAGACCCTCTGCTCAGGAGTGCGGGCTGCGGGAGTCTGTGCCCCTCCCCTGGCTTGAGATGTAGCGGGAGCTATCGGAAATAGTCCAGCATGAGCTAAAGTACTGAACATGCTCATGAATTGAGCCAAAGTCTCCTGGAGGGCGGGAGTAGCAATAGGAATCTCCGGTGCTGGCCCTCCAGCTATAACAGCTGGGAGCTCCTCTGTAGCAGCTCTTGCAGGTGCTCGGGCTGCACTGCATGATCGTCCTCTACCCCGACCCCGGCCTCTGGCGGCTCTGGCAGGGGGCTTGGGTGCCTCATAGTTGATCCTCCCGGTACGGGTCCTCACCATCTGTGAGAAGAATAGAATAGAATTTTTAGCAATTTTGTAATGTCAGTAACTCGCACGATGAGGAAATCAAAGAAGTATGATGGTTCTTAACAGTTATATAGCCTCCCGAGGATAAGTACGGATGTCTCCACACTGATCCGTGAGACTCTAATAAACCGGATTGTGACTCGCGACTCCTATGAACCTAGTGCTCTGATACCAACTTGTCACGACCCATTTTACCCTTTCGAAAGGTGTCGTGATGATACCTAGTCTCTACGACTAGGTAAGCCTATTATTGCGGAAGGAATGAAAGAAAACATAACAATGAAAGCTAAACAATATGATTTAATACGCAAAGACAACGCCACTCAGCGTATACAATACATTACTCAAAAAACCCGGAATGCCTCAAATCACAAGCTTCTATAAGTCTATATAGCTCTATACAAAATATATGAGGAAAATAAAAGAAAATCTCTATGTGGGGGATGGAAGGGGACTCCGAGGTCTACGGACGCGAGCAAAAGTACCTTGAAGTCTCCTAAATCAGAAAACGCGCACTAAATCCGAGGCTTATAGATCATACCTGGATATACACACGAAAAACATGTAGGAAAGGGCATGAGTACACCACAATGATACCTAGTAAGTGCCAAGCCTAACCTCGGTCGAGTAGTGACGAGGTCAGGTCAGGTCAGGGACCCACCGGTGTAAATATAATGAAGTAATCAGTAAGAGATATAAATATTTTCTACAGTAAAACAATTCAGGAAAACTACAGTAGCAAAAGTCAAGAAGACCTCGACTCAAAGTAAAGGAAGTACAACAGGGAATTGATGTTTAGCTTAAAGAGTATATATTTCTATGTATATCGCCTCATATTTTACTTTTATTTTGAGAGTTTTAGATGTTAAATGTGATGATTTATATTAATTTGAAGTGTTTTTATGTTTAGGAATGATTCGGGATCAATTGGGGGCGAAACGCGCGAAATTAGAGCCAAAACGCAAAAATCAGGCAAAATGGCGATTTTGGGGGCCATAGGCAGGGCTGGGCGCCACCTGTGGTGCTGGAGGCAGAAAGTTAATTGGGGCAGTGCCTTGGTGGGTGCCCGGCTCTAGCCAGGGCGCCGGTGACGAGATGTTTTCCTAAATTTCCCGGGACACGGTTATTTCGGCCCTAAACCTACCCAACACGTATAAAAGTAAGTCTAAGCTTATTTTTGGAGGTATTCACGCCACTTTGGAGGAGAGATACACATGGAATTTCTAGGAGTACAGGATTCTCAGTTTCTTCATCTTTTTCTAGTATTTACGATTAATTCAACACTTATGCAATTGTTTGATTTTAGCATGAGTGGCTAAACACCCATTGTTCTGGGGTTGTGGTTTAGCCATGAATATTGTTATTCGACATTATATTAACCTTGATTATAGTTCACTCAATATATGGTTGCTTCTTTAATTTTTTGTTTAATTGCTTAATTTTCTGTCCAACAGTTAGGTTCTATATACTATCTATGCTATGCTTGGGAAAGCCGTGTATAGATTAGAGAAGAGTTGAAGAGAGCGCGATCTTAACCCTTCAGGGGAGCGGATTTGTGGTTAGGATAGGAATATACCTAGTCACTGTTCTTAATTAAATATCATAATCTTAGTGCGTTCTAATAGATTAATTTCATAGGAATATAGGTGTTAATCTATTGATAATAGGCGAGTTGTGATTCGGGAGAAGGCTATGAGAGCAATTATCGATTAATTAGCAACCATGAGTGAATTATATGAAAGGGAGAGTTTATTAGAACACAATACGAATGGTGAATCGATCACAACCCTGGAATATTTGTCTCTATTGAATATACAATAATCAACTCGTTACTTGTTAATTAGTCATCTCTTAGAATCGTAGTATAATATAGTTACATTCCTGGATTTTTATTTTGGATTGATTAAAACAATTATAGTGAATTTGTGAGTAGTCTACACAAGTCTCTGTGGGTTCGACACTCGATTTATCATTATATTACTTGTACGACCACGTATACTTGCATGTGCGTTTGGGTGCAACAAGTTTTTGGCGCCGTTGCCGGGGACTTGAATATAGATTACTTTCTAGTTTTCACTTTAATTATTTATTTCATCTAGTATAACGTTACTTGATATTTTCTCTAATCTCAGGAACTTTGATTGAATGCGTAGGGTCAAAAGACAGGACAGACTCGACAGCTTTGACCCCGAACCTGAGAGAACATTTCATAGAAGGTTGAGGGAAGCAAGGGATACAGACAATTTTCAGGACCTCATTCAAATTCCTGTGAACATGGAAGAGGAAAAACACATGGTTGTTCAGGAGGTAGCAATGCCCAGTATTGCTAATGTTACCTCCAGCATCGTGAAGCCCAGAATCATTGGGCACTTTGAGCTGAAACAGAGCATGATCCGGCTACTTCATACAAACGGGCAGTTTATGGGTCTCCCACACGAGGATCCACAGCAGCACATTCTGAACTTCTTGGAGATTAGTGATACTTATATCACTAACAGGGTCACGCCAGATTATGTGAGGCTCACCCGTTTCCCATTATCTCTATTGGGAGAAGCAAAGCGATGGCTAAAGGCAGAACTAGCTAATTCCATTACAACATGGAGCGATTTGGCGAGAAAAGTTCTGGCAAGGTTCTTCCCTTCAGGCAAGACTGCAAAGATCAGAAGTGAGATAATATCATTTAAACAGAAAGCAGGCGAATCTTTATATTCAGCATGGGAAAGCAAGGGGCTACTCAGAGACTGTCCTCATCACAATCAGACAAACGAAGTGTTAGTTCACACTTTCATTGAGGGGCTCCATCCCCAAACAAAAATTGTGGTAGATACAGCAGCTGGAGGTTAGGTATTGGAGAAGAATTATGATGAAATATTGGCATTATTGAATAAATTCTCCAAAAGCAATCCAGACTGGAAAGGTGAGATGGGAAGGAATGTGGTTCAAAAGTCACCAGGGGTTCTTGAACTAGATGTTGTCTCAGCATTGTCAGCTCAGATCTCTCCATTGACTAACCAAGTCAATCAGATGACCCTGATCATTAACAAGCAACAGTCTCAACCACTGCAACAGGCCCAACCAGTGCAACCAGTGCAACATATTCAGGTATTTTGTGAAGTCTGTGGAGAGGGTCATATGAGAAATCTATGCCCAGCAAATCCAGAGTCTGTATATTTTGTGGGTAATGTAAATAGAGGCCAAACAAATCAGTATGGGGACACTTACAATCCCAACTGGAGGAACCACCCAAACTTCTCTTGGGGTGGAAATCAAGGCACTCAGAATCATTACAGGCCTCCAGCACCTCAAGCACCTCAACAACAGTACAAACCACCTCAGTATGAATAATCAGCTAGCCTTGAGGAGATTATGAAGAGAATGATGAACGACCAACTTGCTTTCAATCAGAAAATAATGGCTGATCACCAGGACCAAGCAGCATCAAGAAGTGCCTAAGTATGCACGGTATCTCAAAGATATTGTGGCAAGAAACGAAGACATGCAGAGTTCTGAACAGTTGCACTTACTGAAGAGTGCAGTTCCAGGGTTCAGAGTAAACTGCCTCCTAAGTTGAAGGATCCTGGGAGTTTCACAATTCCTTTGTCTCTTGGAAAACAAGAAGTTGGTAGAGCCCTGTGTGATTTAGGGGCTAGTATAAATCTGATGCCATCTTCTTTGTTCAAGAAACTCATATTGGGGGTACTTAGACCTACTACAGTCACTTTACAGTTAACAGATAGGTCGCTAGTTATGCCGGAAGGAATTATTGAGGATGTGTTAGTTCGAGTGGGAAAGTTTATTCTTCCCGCTGATATTATTGTGCTTGTTTACGAGGCAGATGAGGAAGTGCCCATTATTTTAGGGCGACCATTCTTAGCTACTGGTGGAGCAATTATTGATGTGAGGGCAGGGAAGTTAAAAATGAGAGTTGACGATGAGGAGGTCACTTTTAATGTGTACAAGGCACTTAAACTCCCAAAGCATTATGAGGACCTGTGCATGATTACTGTGATCGACGTGAAGGGGATGGAGCAGAGTCCTTATGTGAATGGAAGTGATCCAGAGGAGGTGGTGTTGCAAGCTGAGGGTGTAAAGATAATTGAGAAAAGAGCCAGAGATGAAAAANATTACTGTGATCGACGTGAAGGGGATGGAGCAGAGTCCTTATGTGAATGGAAGTGATCCAGAGGAGGTGGTGTTGCAAGCTGAGGGTGTAAAGATAATTGATAAAAGAGCGGAGATGAAAAAGGAGACTCGTTAAGAGCGTGCAAAAAGGCTAGGATTCATGGGAGAAAGAAGAAGAGAAAGCGCCCAGCCTGAGCAGAGTAGCAGAGTCGTGCCACGACTATAAATAAGGCGCTTGTTGGGAGGAAACCCATCCTGTATATCCTTTTTTTTTTGTCAAGTTTTGTGTTGTTTTTATTTTGCAGAGTAGGGGAAGTCTGAGTACCCAAAGTTGAAGCTGAGGGGCATGTTTGAGCTTAAGTGTGGGGTCATCCCGACTCTAAAGATTGAGAATCATGTCCGAGCTAGGCCCAAGAGGGTCTCAGGGAGTATCTCTCACCCTTGTTTTAATATTTTCTTTGTGATCATGCATCGAGTACTATGCATAACATAAGTGTGGGGTGGGGAAACTACTT